>VYZQ01035162.1:70004-135510 GCA_013400655.1 Mystacornis crossleyi | reverse complement strand
AAAAAAAAAAAAAAAACCACCAACAAACCAATAAAACTGTTGTGTTAGGACAATCCTTCTACCTGTACAGTGCATAGATGATAATAATTGGCAACAGGACATTATTTTCTGTTTAAACACAAGTAATCTCAATGCAGCTTACAAGCAATTGACAAAGTGTTTCTGGAATATGCCTCTGGGATTGATCAGATCAAGCAATAGGCTGTGTTTTGCAGGGCTTTTTCATTTGAGACTGAAGCAGCTATCCCAAACCAATGCCAAGAAAGCTTTTCAGGTCACACATTGCTCTGGACTCTACACATTACATTATTTTCTGAACAGAGAGGGGTTGATTCTTTGTTCTCTTGAGCTAGTTTTACATGGCAGTAATTGCTCTGACTTGAATGAGGTTAATCCCTGCACCTATCAGTATAAATACAAGAAAAGCTGGACTGACCACAGAAATAGTTTCCTGAAGTTCAAGAAAAGGTTATGCTTCTCTGCCTTAATTGGCTGTGGATACAGATCTATATGCATGCTACAACTTTGGTCTGAACAGACATAGAGCAGTATCCAAACTGTGACTCACCAAAGTCGGCTAATTTGAGCTCACCGAGGCAACTGATGAGCAAATTCTGGGGTTTCAGATCACGGTGAAGAATGTGTTGTTGGTGGATGTAAGCCAGGCCGCGCAAAAGTTGGAACATGAAGAGCTGGAAAAAGCCAACAAAAAACTGAAATGATTTTGTGTGACTTTGAATTGATACATTAACTCTGAACTTTAGGAGAACCCTGGAACAAAGCAGAGACAAAGCAAGTAAGAAACCAGTAAAAATCCCCAAAATGAGTAGAGCTGGCTGAGGAGGAGAAAACTGTGGTGGATTATAACTGTCCTACAGCTTTCTGAGGTTTTCAGGGTGGAATATTTGGTCAGGAGGGCAGTTTAACTGCGGTCTGTAAATGCACATTTTGGAAATTTAACTTTTCTTTAGAAATGGACTGTTGATTGCAGGAGCAAGGTCAGCTTGCCAAAACACAGACCCAGCTTTCAGAACAGCAGCTGTGTTGATTGCAGTGCTCAAGACAAAGACACACAGCCAAACACAATGAAAGCCCAAGGAGCTGAAGGTTTGGCCCCTTGAGCCACATGGCACCAGCTGACTGCGTTCCATGGCCGCTGCACATGCCACCAGTGGAGAAGGGAACTGACTGACCTGGCAGTGGGAACTGCTGGCTTCAAGCTGGGAGAAAACATGAGGACCTGATTTTAAAAATACAGCAAATACGATACAATGGACAAAGCAAGCAAGCGAGCAAGAAGGAAAACAAGCAAGAAAGGAAACCAAGAAATAAATACCTAACTCCCACCATCATGGTAGTCTAAATAAGCTTGGGGTAATGTAAGTTGGGCTGCAACAAGGTATGAAGTTGGACAGTGGATAGAAACAAAACACAGCAGAAGTAATAAGACTTCACCAGAGAAAAGATATTTTTCACCAGAAGTTTAATCTGAAGAGGAGGAAAAACAGTGACACCCATAGGTCATTTTTGTACCAGGAAAGTGTCCCTGTAACATTCTGCATACTTATATCATATTCCATAGGAATCACTCAGAAAAAACAAACAGCATTTGCCAGCAAAAATGAAGCAAGCTAGATGACCCTCCTAAAGGAGCAGTAAATAATTTTGCAGTTCAGTTCCTGCTGACAGTGAGGATTCCGGGCAGGAAAGCAGAGCAGCTGGCTAGTGTTTACTCACAGAAATGCCAGTGAGTACATGTTACAGCCATGTGCTCCATGTGCTTTACGAGCATGTCTGCTAGCAGAACCCTTGAGATCTGTGCCAAAACTACTACACTACATCTCAGATGTATCTGAGCTTTAAGGATGTTTAAAATCTGAGGCCCCAAGAAACCTCATCAGAATTGGTGTTGCTTAACAACTATCTGGAAAAAGATGTGAACAAGGTGGCAACATTTGAAGATGACAGAAATATTTAGATGAGTTGTGATAAGAAGTGACAGTGAGGAACTTCAGAGAGATCTGACAAAGCCAGATGAATAGGCAGTTTGATAAGATACAAAGTTATTGTTGACAGCTGTAAGATAAATTAACTGGAGTTGCTCAGGAAAAGGACCCAGGCGTTCAGTGAGGACATCTGCACTGAAACCTTAAGCCAGTGTGCAGCAGCAGTCCTGAAAGTTAATTAAATGTAAGATGCATACAAAGGAGAGCAGGAGACTACTATAACAGCAATCTATAAAGTAAGGGTACATGTTTGTCTGTGCTCAGATCAGTCAGCCAATCTCAAAAGCTATGGTAGAAACACAAGTGAGTTAAATGACTGCAAATATGAAGATAGTTCCAAATAAGGAGAGAGTGAGATTTGAGAGTTTTTAATTAGAGAGATGAATAATGTGTTGTAACAATAAGAGAATACAAATTTGTGTAGAGATAGGTTTCCTTGCCACAAGATGTCATTGTTCACAAAAGCTGAATGTCCGCTTGCAGGCTCAGAAAAAATGAAGAGGAGAGAGAAAAGGCTTGGAGACTGAGAGGGAGCTTGTTGCATCATCAAAGGCAGATTTTCTCCAAAGTTTTTGTCATATATGTAGCAAATAAATATTAGTAAGTAATTGACAGTGACCATACCTAGTGGAAAATAACACTTCCTCATGCCTTAAGGGATACGAGTCTCGTAAGGAACTCACCATAACATTGCAATAATGGAGTCCTCCAGGATGCTGGCCCATGTACTGTGCTAGATCTGTATGCTAAATAAAAGAGAAGAACTTTAGGCAAAGCTACTGCTGTAAAGTGCCTCTACCAACAATGCCTCTTCTATAAATGGAAAAATATGCAACTGCTACAAAGGTGCCTATTTCACCTTGGTCTGCATCTGGTCTGATGCAGCACACAAGGATGTGCTTAAGTTCTGGGTCACAGCAGGGACCTGGCTGACCTGTTATCTCACCCCAGCATTTATGACCTGAAGCTGCTGATTAACAGAATTCATACTTGTGCCAGAACTAATCATAAAGCTGCAATAAGAAGACATAGTTTTTGTATTTTCTTTATCATTTGCATGACTTTCTGCAAAAGCAAGAGAAGTAGCAAGACTCATGCAGAGAATTTTATTGGGATCCTGGTCTCCCCGTGAGAGCAACCCACAGCTTGGTCATGGTGAGCCACTGGGGTCAGTGCCAAATTTGACCCCAGCTGGGATGTGAGCTCATGTCACTATTTCCTATGCTCGCTGTGGCTCCAAAACAGTACTTTAATTGTGTTGGCAAGGCAGAAATGGAGGTAAATAATGTCTGCCACCCCAGTGGACACAAGATGTGGAATCATTTTTGCATACAGCTGTTGCACATACAGAAAGAAAAGAGTTAGGTTGTGTGGCTGGAAAGCAGGAGATCAAGAGGGAAAATCAATCATTGCACTAAAGCATTACAACTCATTTCTTTGTAGACTTCTCATAGTGCAGTAAATTCATTCTGCAGCCACTTTCCAGTACTTCCCAGTACTAGCCCCACAGGAAGCTAGAAAAACATGAACTCACCATGTACTCAAAGACAAATGTTAGTGTCTCCTTGGTCTGGATAATGTCATGAAGCAGTACGATGTTGGCATGTTTCAAACACTTGAGAAGAGAAGCTGGGAAAACACAAAAGGCAGATCAACTTTACTGCTGCTGGAAGTGGAAGGAGATTGTGCACAAAACAAGGCAGTGAAAATAAAAAAACTGGGGAGTAATAGTCCAGACTTGGCAGTTCTGTAAGAAGCGGCAGCTACTGAGTCTGAAGGAGGATGGAACAGCTCCATAGAGAAGCAAGCATCAGTGCTCCAGGCTTGGCAGGAACCCATCCTTCTCTCAGAGGTGGGATCTTGCCTCTCTCGGAAATAGCAGTTCACAGTTCCGAGGTGTCAGCTTTTAAGTTGAGGAGAAGTAATTTCTTCAAGGTAAATGCTGAGAGGCAGGACCTGGGAGCTCCCAGGGCCAGAATGAAGCAGCCTCCGGCCTGTCACTGAGCTTCTCATCCTTCTCCCATCCACCTCCTGGTGTGTGCCCTCAGCATGGCCCTTATGAGAGACTTCTGGGAAAAGTGGAGTTTCTACCAGTTTCCAGCTTCACAACAACAGAGCAAAAATCTGCAAAAAGAAATCACTGTAGATATAAGCTAAATTCTGAATTTAGTTCTGTGCATATTGATTACTGTCTCTGGTTAAAAACTGTAAGAACAGAGATGATGAAGTTACTGAGTGAATAGTAAGTTGCTTGTATTTATAAAATTTTGGCAAGCTTTTCTTTCAGCCTAACTATGCAAAAGCATCGTTGCAACTGTGTGGCCCTGGTCCTTAGGTCCTGACATGCCTTTGCCAAGCCTCGGCACTTCTGGGGTGTGCCAGGGTGTGCCGAGGTCATGGAGAGGACAGCACATGGAAGCGTCTCTGGCCCCATAGAGACCGCAGAGCACTAACCTAGGCTAAGGCAAAAGCTGCAGCCTTCTGAGCCTTCTGGCCATGAATTGGGTTTGTTGTGTTAGTGCAGGTTCCAGCCAGCACACTCCTGAAAGGAGCTTCTCCGCAGAAACTCTTCATGGGGGAAGAGGGTGCACAGCTTAATTATTCGCTACCTTCGGTGTGAGACAATATTGCAGTAACTCTGTACAGAGGAGGAATATGGGGAAGAGGTGAAGCTGGGATTACTTTGCCTGTAGGTCGCTGGCGCAACTGAAGAATCTGAGCCAGCTGTTCACAGACAGTGAACACAAACTGCACAGACAGAAGCCCCAAAGCCCAAAAAACCAGATGTCCCTGACTGCAGATTTTAGTTCAGCTTCTGACATCGCAGAATAGCCTCGGAGCTGTTCCAGATCCACTTTTTCCTGCTGATTAAAACCAAATTAGTTTACTGCCAGACCATGCAGTCCTACAAATTTCATTCAAATAAGGCATGGGCGTACAATCTTGTTTCAGCTGAATTAGCTGAAGCACACAATACAAAGCATGGGCCAGCTGTGGGAGGCAGAGTTTTGGTCACGATTAAAAGCTGCTTTTTTGGTTTTCAAACAATCTGAAAAAGATGTTTGAAGAGTTTCATGCTGGCCCAGCAAATTTATACCGAATTTGCACTTTGCCTTTTGCGACCATAATAATTTTGCCTGGTTCTAAAAGCTCCACTGCCAGAGTTACACTGTATGACACAGCTGTGGCCCAAGCCTATGCCAGTACTCAGACTACTGAGCAGTAAGGGATGCCTGATTCAGCACAACTACTGAAAACAGCAGATTGCAAAGTAGTTCTTGCAGAGAGCTTGGTGCTGCTGCAGCTAAACTGCCTCTACTGCTAATGCTCGTCCATTTAGCTACCACCAGTATGTTCCCAGTGCCCAGCAGTGTGGACCTTAAACATGCTCCGTGCTGCACCTAAATGCCTATGAACCTAGTAAAGATACTCTGGCTAGAGCCCATCTGCTACAGAACATGATAACCTGACGCCGTGGCACCACAAAAATTCCATGTGACCGAAGCTATTGCTCCAGAGGAGCAGCACAGAGAGTCCACCGTAAAATGGAGGATTCAGTGCCTGTGCCTTAATCAAGCTTCTGGGAACTGCTCCTCACTTTGTTGCTTCTACAACCCCCTGCTGGGGTGTCAGGTGCTACTGCCAGAACCGAGCTTTAAACGCATTTTGTCTCTGCAGGGCTTCCTGGGGTGAAGCGTCTCTTTGTCAGGGGAGCGCATTCCTCCAGCGTAGCAGAGAATGCGCCGCGTTAATAAATCTTGTGCTTTGTTTTTGCTACTGACTTACATTGTAAATTTGAGGTGTCAGATGCTGCAAAGCTCAGCAGTACACAAAAGACCTATTTAAAGCAGACCCTCCATAGGATCACCCTTGTTTTCTCCCATAATGAATGAAGTTAAGACTCTCAGCCTGTCCAGTAGAGCATGTTAAAGGGGTGCTGATCTTTAGCGCATCATTAGTTCGATGTAGGTAAAGCTTTTAAGGCTTATTTTACTGGTGGGCTACAAGTGTAAATGCAGAGCAAAAGCACCACAGCAAATGAGTGTATAGGAAACGTAACACAAGCCATTCTTTAAATAGGCATATTTAGTTATCTCTCTTCTTTCACACAGAATTGGACTAAGGACTTTGTAAACTTTCTTGTCTTAATTACAGTTATAAACCTGGAGTGGATTCAGTGACCTCTCTCGTTGTTCTGAATTGACTGCTATGAGAGTCCTTCTGTGCTAGTGTTGCTCTGTGAAAGCTGGCACATCTGGTCCCTGACTTTCCATCCCTGTGACAAGATTAACCCTAGTTTCACAAGTGCAGGAAGAAGTAAAAAAACCCCATACGTGTGACATCTTACATTGATAGCTTTCACTAATACCATAAAACAGACTGGCACAATGGTTGCATATTTCTGTGTATGGAAGAAAACAGATATGGTCTTCTTGGGATTGTACAGCATATGAAAATAGAAGCCTCAATCAACCAGGCTTGTGAACTTAGTCTGGAGGGAAATGTAAATACATTCAGCCAAAATCAAGCACTTGTGCAAAAGCGTTTCTTTCTCCAAGAAACTGAGAAAGCTGCAGACATTTTGCCCAGTGTTCTACAAAGTCGACTGATAAGTAGAATTTCTCACTGGACTGAAATGACAGATGTTATTAAACATCAGTTTTATTGAAAGTATCTCTCTTCAGGCTGGGATCTGTGATGCTCCAGGTATCAGCCAGGAAAGTGTCATGGTTGTAGTAACAAGTCCACAACTGCCCAATGCAGCAGTGACAAAAGCTGTGTAGTTTCTAGAGGGAGTGAGAAAGCAAGTATGAAGGAGGCAGCAAGCAGAAGGTGCAAGAGGGCCCTGACACAGCCAGAAAGAACATGCTCTGGCTGCAGTTGGCACTTTCCTTATCACAGGCATGGACGCATCTGTCACAAGTGCATACACCAGAGGTTCCTCCTCTGCCCATTGCATGCCTATCCAGCCCAGCACGAAGACCTCCTCTATGAGAGGATAAGGAAACGGAGAGTTTTGGGAGAAGGACAGCCGGCACATTGAGTAAGCAAGAAAGGATTGAGGGAGACGTCATGGAGCTTTTCCAGGTTAAAACAAATGCTCTTCAAGAGTGATGTTCCTCTATGTCTCACCTTCCCGAATGGCTGTAAAGGGCACGCCCTCCTCTGCCTCCAGCTTGATCACTTTCAGTGCCACCAACTGGCTGTTGATCCTGTCAGGTCACAGTAGAAGGTCACATGAAGCATCTCGGTGCTTGGCATGATAGCATTAACAGTCTCCCAAGCAAACACCCAAGCAAAATTTCTAGGGCTTGCTGACCCCGTCAGGGCAAGCTCAGAAGGGAATTACAAACCTCCTCCATCTTGTGTTCATCAACAGTGATCTGGGAGCCAGCCCACCTGGCTAGAGAAGCACCGTGCTGCTGTCCAGGTATTGCTAGAGCATGGCTTTGAGCAGTAGTCCCACTCCACCCTCTCACAGCTTTCCTGCCCTTGTGTTATGGCAGCATGACCTCACCCCCAATTTTTCAATCATGCGGAGATCCCTCACTTCAAGGAAAACCTTTGCTCCCTGCCTGGCTCAGACAGACAATCTCCTGGCACACTGCTGTGGACCAAAGTGTCTTTGTGGAGCCTCCATGGCTGTAGGGGAGTAGTTCCCTGAAAAGTTGGGATGGGGCTTTGCAAATATCCTGGTTAAAGGCAACACTGGACTTTTGATTTGCCTTTATCTCCCATAAGAGGTGTTTTCAGCAAGCACTGGGAAGGCAGTAATGCTCACCTGCTGATCCCCTTGTACACAGTTGCACAGGATCCTTCACACAGCTTCTCTAGATGTACATAGGATGTGGCAGCTCCAAACGGGATGGCTTGCCTCTGCTTCATGAAGAAATTGGTATGTGTTTTAGATTGCTGGGTAGAACAAGAAGCAACTAGCAGGTCATTCAGTAATTAAGTACTGATTCATGGCTGTAATAACCATAGGATAAAATATCTCCTGTCTGGCTCTGGTGATGCTACACATCACCCATTTGAACCTCTTCACGACACCCTGCTCCTGGAAGGAATCAATGTAATTCCAAGGTCTCTGTGTCCTGTACCTCCAGCTCTGGAGGGTGCGGAGCTGTGGGGGCTGCAGAGAGGGTAGAGAAAGGGATGTTCTGGTTACATCTGACAGCTGGCATAGGAAAAGGAGACAAACTGTGTCACTGGCAAACCCCCATTCTACCTCGGAGTTTCTTTTCTTTCTCTTTGACTGCAGTGGCTTTGAGCAATGCACATCATTTTCATCTCTCTCTACCAGTCAGATCTCCAGTGCTGTCTGTAAGGGGAGCACCTTCTGTGTGTCCCTGTGTTGGTAAATGCACTCAGAACACACAAAGATAAAGCTGCCTTAACTGCAGAGAATACTTCTGATAGTATCATTCTAAATGCATGTTATTCCCCCTTACCCTTGATTTATTCATCTCTATATAACCTGTTAGGGCAGGGACAAAAACCAAATGCAGAAGTGAAATTTCAGGAAGTTTACATTTATGTATTCTTCTCCCCCTGAATCCCTCACCCCTCACCTCCTTTCTTACCACTGTATAATTTACATAGCCAGTTAATTTGGCCCATACAGCATAACAGTGCTATACACTGCACAATTATAAAAAAGGTCACAGTGAATGGCAAGCATGCAAGAAGAATGCAAACTCCTCCTGAGCAGTTACAGTGAAGGGATTATAATTTGACAACACAGGATTTGCAATCTGTGGCATGCTGCCTCCTCCAGAACTGCAGGTTGTTGGCTGCCTCCCTGTTTTACCATCCCTCAGTGGCATAGAACTCGCTGAAGTGCAATCTTCTCTCCCTGCTCATCACATCAAAGGCATTTATTGTCATCTAAGGTACAGATTCCTCTTTCAGTAGCTTCACAAGCCTGAAGCTGCAAAGTTTGATGCTGTCCGGTTGGAAGAAAATGTGATAGCTTTGCACTCCCACAAGTGGAAGCACCCAGGCTTAGCCAATCTCAATGCAGAAGTATCATAACGTGATATTAAATACCTCTGCTGTAGTCACTGCTTCTGTGTGCTGAAGGCCTTGGATTTGTTGGGAGCCCCTTCTCTCTGAACAGCAGCTGCAGCATCCTGGTCTGACAGCACTTACACACAGCATGTCTCCCATGTTGTCCCATTTAAATTAAACTGTATCTCTTTTTTTCTCCTTTGCTCCTCCTCATCCCTCTGTAATAACAGCTCATATGACTCGCATGAGATCTCTGCCTCAAGCAGTCTTGTGATTTCTGCAGTTTGTTTTTGAAAGTCCAAATGCCCCCCTGGAGTAGCCCCAGTGATTTCAGTTCTTTTGGCACATGCCCTCAAAAAAACAGCCAACATTTTTCATACCTGAAGATGGAGAATTAATAAATCCAAACTTTCTGCTTGTACACATTTCTTTCAGTTAGGCAACTCTCTGTGTAGTAAGTTGGATAATGAAGGGATAGTTTTCACACAGGAACAGGCCTTGACTTCGCTCCCTGCCTATAGCAGTTCTAGGTTTCAGACTTCAGTCTCCAGGCTCTCAGCTGAGCTTTCTGAGCAGTGTGGCTGAGCTGTGCTTTCTGCAGGAGCTGCACATTGACTGTCCTTGCTTTGGCATTTACATCAGCATAAGGACCTGTCTGTCCCCATTGGATTATATATCTAAGGCATGCAATGAGTCGTAGCTGATAGAAAAGCCTTGTCTGTATGTCAGAATAACCAGAGCAAACTGATTAATCCTTCCCACTATAGATTTCATCAGTTATGTACCAAGAAGGGAATACACAGTGGATTTACCCTGGAAGTGGACAGACAAAAGTCCCCTTCTTTCAGTCCTGCATGAGCAGGACTCACTGTGCAGCTTCCTAGGACTAACACCCAACCCACACAGAGAAAATGCTGACAAGAGCTGAGGGAGCAGACATCATCCTGTGGTATTTTTAATGCTGACCCATTAGGTCCTTCAGTTTTCATTTGAATGCATCATGTGAAATCTTCCCTTTGCTTCACTGTTTTGATGTCTAAGAATAACACTCTTTTCTTGAGCAAAAGGATTTCTTTAAAGCAAAAATGTCCTGGGAAGGCAGGAACAATTTCTCTGTCTTGTTTCAACCAAACCACTCAGCTTTTGCATGGCAAGAAGGAGCTAACATACCTGGAAGGCTTGATTTCCTTCACATGACTTTCTTTTGCACTCCTGTTAGCCACAATTTGGTAAATAGCTATCATCATGGACTTTGGTCTTCTCTTTATTTTCCAAGTACTCTTTGAGCCATCAGAAAACAGCAGCAATTTAGATGTGCTGTCCAGGCATCAGAAATGTTCTCTAGATGCAATACACTCCGTAACAAACTGGCTATGTAGTCTTTTATTCTGGAAAACAGTTTTTAGTGTTATGACCAAATAATACTTGCATTTTAAAAGAATGGAAAGATAAATGCACAAAAAGTAGCCAATATAAAATCTGCAAGTAAATTCATACAAAGTTTGTAAATTTTAATCTTGTGTACTTTTTTGTCAGGGAGTAGGGGGGAAAGGTTATGAAGAGAAGTAATCCAACTTTTGCCAGCTAGCCAGAACTGATAAATGAATAAAGCATGGTTATAGCTGGTGGTTGTTGTTATTGAAAAAAATATCGAGTAATCATTCCAGTTAGCAGAGGAAACACTCTAATAGAAATGTTTAATAGCTATCCTTAGAAAATGCAAGAATTTATAAAGGAGAGCCAACACCTGTCTTTGGAACCATGGTTTTTAAATGAAAGCTTCAGGCAACGTAAGAAATAGTTGACTAAGAGGTGACATAACATTAAAAGTACATTTTACAAAACTTGTTCAAATAGAAACACATATATATACCCATACTGGGATGTGTGTGTATATACACATCTAAGTGTGTATGTATATATAGTGTGCATATATAGGTGTGTGTGTATATATACTGCATGTGTATATCCATAAAGGTGTATTCCTATAGGTGTGTGCATATATAGATAGATGTATGTTGTGTATATATATACACATACAGGTGTATATACATGCTGTGTGTATGTACACATATTGTTTTATTTATGGCTACGTATTTTAAATGCATTCTGTGAAATCTGTGCATGTAGAAAACCACACACAGACGTGTGTGCATGACTCGCACAAACACGTGCACACACCTGCACGCACATCCACCTGTGGCATCACATCCATTTAGACCACGCTGGTCCTGAGGGGAAGCTCTACATTCGCCGCTGAGGAAGCTGTGGCGCAGGCCCGCTCCCCGCTAAAGCAGGAGCTGGCGGGAGGGTTTGCGCAGCAAGAAGGGCCGGCCGGGCGCTGTCGCCCTCACCGATCCCGCGCGGGCCCTGGCCCGGCTCTTTATTTGAGCCTCGCGTATTTCCTGACGCACGCCCACGTGTCGCTCCCGTCTCGGCCTGTTTTGTCCCGGGCAGGGACCCGTCGGCGCTCGCGCGGCGCCGGCCCCGCCCNGCGCGGGGCTGCGCGGGAAGGGAGCGCCGCGCCTGAGGGGAGCCGCGCCTGAGGGGAGAGCCGCGCTCCCCGCACCTCCCGCGCCTCCCGCACCTGCGCTGCGGGAAGGGAGCGCCGGGCGGCACCGGGGACACGGGACAGGCCCTGCGCCGCCCCCGGCTGCGCCCGGGGGCTCGGGGAGGGGCTGAAGAACAGCTCTGACAGACCTTGGGTGTCCAACTCTAACCGCGCTGTGATGGGCTGGTACGGCAGAAATATCGAGGTGTATTTCTGTAGCGTCTGAAAGGTCTCCTCCTCTTGGTGGAAAGAGACCCGCGAACTGTAACTGACATGCCCTTCATCTCCTTCCACTTGCGTTTTAAAGTCCCGTCCCTTTGCCTGGCTTGCTTGCTCAGGGGTAAATGCAGTTTCAGCTTTTGGAGTGTATTGAGTGGCGGTCCTACTGTGGCTGCAGTACCCTGTACAGGTGACATACCGTGCTGTGACTGGCACAGACCTCCTCCTCCAGAACGAAAATATTTTGATGAGGCACCGGGGAGCAGCCGGAGTGGTCGTAGATGATCTATAGTTAATCACTGTTGTTGTAGAGCAGCAGCTTATGTAAACTAGCTATATTTACCGTCTTCAGTTTCTGCGGAGTGAACTGTGTTCAGGAGGGGAAGCACCTGAGAATGTGCTAAATTAAGGTGTAATTTCAAAAGAAGAAGAGGCAGAAGGACATTCAGAGTTTTTTGAGTCTCATACGAATGTGGTAAATTTTAAGTTATTAATTGCATGCTGTAATTATGCAGATAATTTTGAGCTGTGTTGGTTTTTTTCCCCCTGACTTCTTTACTGCTGTATTTTGCTACCATCCTGGATTCGCTGAAACTGGCATTGAAAGCTTTGAGCCCTCATCCAAAGGGATTGCTACTGTCTTTCAGTAGCCAGTTGTTTTGTTTTGTTCTGAGCAGATCTTAATCACACAATGTTAAAACGGTGTGTTAACAGTGGTTAGTGGTGGCCAAAACACAAGAGCTTCTTGAACTGGTCACGCATTTATGTAAGCCACAGTTAGCACCAGTAAATGATGTGTGTAGACCAGACTGGTGTTGACAACTCTTGTTTTGAATGAGGAAGCTTGGAGATGACCTCTTCAGGACCTGACTAGGTCCTTCTGTGTAACAAACATGCAGTCTTGGTCCTGCAAGTTAGTGCTAAATGTGATGCAACAAATTTATTAAGAATATGTTTGGAAATATGTAAGTAAACATGTATGAAAGCTGTAGAAATATTTGCAGTGTTTATTGACATTAGCAGGTAAATAAGCACATGAGGCTCCTGGGAGTTGTAGTGTTTCTGAAGGTCAGGGGCGTACCAGCTGTTGTTGTTCAGTGCTGAATGTAAGGTTACCTTCATACCTGTGGTGCTCACTTAAAAATGGTCAGCAAAGAGCACAGTCCACGACAATGAGAGTAATGTTTGCTCCACGTCATTCCCAATCATGGCAGTTGTTATGATGTGGTGGCGTTTGATTTCTGGAGAATTAGCCTTTAATTCTGTAAGTGGAGAGTATGACATCAGTGTCATGCCGGTGACCATCTGTCTGTAGCACAAATCCATTTCATAATTGGCACTCCGTGCTGCTTTCCTCTTCCATGTGGCAGGTAAAAGTATGGGCAGAGCAGTGAAGGTGCTGGTATCCCGCTGAGCTTCCATGCAGGAGTGTTGTTTTGTGTCTGGCTGTTCACCTCCATGACTGCTAAATCTAATAACAATTCAGGTAATTTTAGTGGAAAGGAAGTAATGTATATGTAATGTGAGAATAAGCAAGGAAAATTACGTATTTCAGTTGGGAGGAAGAAACTTTCTATTACAAGTACTTTCCTTAGTGTGTAGCTGTGGCAAAGCAACTTGTATTTTGCATTAGCTATGAAATGGGAATTATACTGTGAAAATGAAATGAAAACTTGAACTGAACTTGAAAGTGATTTCAAAATGTCTTCAAGAATTTCAAAATGTCTCATCTGTGGAAAGAAAACAGTTTGACTCTTGTTTTCCCTTACATGCATAAATGCTTGGTAATGCAACCCTAAGTGTGAGCTTCTGTAAAGAAAAGAAAATCTGTCAGTGCCATCATACCATGCTCTTAGTTTCTAGTTCGCCACTGTTGCAGCTTTCTTACTTAACAATTATGTAGATAGTTTTTCAATTTGGCCTTGAAGAAAGATCTTGCAAAACAGCTAATCAGGTGCCTGGCTTTAACTTGGTTTTGTTACAATCAGAAGGTTTTATGACAATTACAATAATTTTTTTTTGCAGTTGAGGCTCATGAAAATGAGAAAAAATTCTTTGAGTCCTTAAAAAAATGTCCATAAGTTCTAGAAGTCAAGAATTTTAAGCCTGATTTCCTTAACCTCAAATAACTATATGCAGTGTAAATGGTGTATTTGTTGATACTTCAATTACTCTATCAAAGCTTTCATCTCTGATTCAGTGATCCACTGGATTTTATTTGAAGCTAGAGTCCTTCACAAAGGAGAAGTGCCAGCATTTTCAAAGGAATGAATTGTAGGGTTAGGTGGTTTTGAGTAGGTTAAAGGAAACCTAAGTGTACTTACTCTGAGCAAGAACACCTCAGGAAGTTAACGTTCCAAAACTGCGCTTCCATTTTCCTTTGATGTTTCATCAACACCTCTGCTACTGAAGCACTTCATGACAGTTTCCTATATTTGTGAGACTTCCTTTGTTAATATTTTAAAAGTTAACTTTTACAGTTCTGTTTCTTTTCTTGTGTAATTGAGGAAGGAGAGACTGTCTTGAAAGCAGTATCTTTCTGGTGCCAAGTGCGTCTTTGTGTTCCTAGAAAGTATGCTCTGGTTTTGGGGGTTTTTTTAGAGCAGGGTGCACATGACCTACCACAATGCTACATTATCAAATCTTTACCTTTTTGAGGTCTGTTCTTTGCCAACTCTGAAGCCCAAATCACTCTTTTTAGTGTCCTGTATCTGATGTAACAAAAATTTGTAATACTTCTTATAGTAAGGCAGTAGATTAAGAGAAATCACAATTCTTTTAATATTAAAAAAAAAGCCAAACAGATCATGAGAACCAAAGATTAACTTCTAGCTCTGTTTTATTCCAAGAAAAGTAATACAAAGGTATCCTCCTGAGGATGGAAAGGTGTGAGGGTGAACTTGCAAAATTCAAAATTCAAAATCTGAATGGATGAAATTGTAGCTAGAGCAGCCACTTTTTTGTCCTTGCCTTCCATGGTTGTCTTTTATCTTCATAGGCACCCTGCTACTAGTTTGCATGAAGAAATGTTTTGAACTCGGTTTTCTGCATTTCTGCCCAGGCAGAATTGCACCTTCTAATGGTGATGTGTGCTTTGGTTCATGAATGCAGTTAGGAATTCAGCTCCTGATCATTTTCTGCTCATGCAAATCTGTTCACCTTAAATTTAGCTGAGTATTGAATTGTGTCTTATGACTGAAAATGAATCAATTTGATGTTTCTTGAGTGGTATAATGAGAGTTGTACATAGAGATTAATGTAAATTTCTGCCTTTGAACAAGGTTTTGTTCATTCTATCCTTACAACAGACCCATTGTGAGATGAGTAGGTAGGACAAGTCTGGCTGTTTAGCTTCTGTCTGCCAACTCAGTGTGAGTGAACTAAATATAAACCATATTGAACCATCCTAGCTGTGTGGAAGTGTTTATTTATTTAATGCAGGAGCTAAACCTTTGGGGTTTTGTTGTTGTTATTGTTTTATGTTATTTGCGATTAAATAGCTGGTTTTTTATGTTTTTCAGTCCGTGAAAATTATATTGTTCCTTTTGAAAGAGGAACAATTTGGTGGTGATGGAGTGCTGCCACTGACAGATGGACTCACAGGAAAGAAGGTAAGAACGAGCAGCTAGGTGAAACCACAGAGGCTCCCTGAAATAGGCCAGCTCATGATCATCCTGGAAAATTAAGTGATATCAGCATACTCTTTATGTAACTTGTGCTAAAACTTACACTAAAGGTAAGATTATTAACTTAGCTTCCGCTTCAGTTGTGTCTGAGACACTGAAGTTGCTACAACAGCAACTTCTTTTTTGTGGAGCCACAGGCTACAAACTTGCAAGTAACGTGAACAGAGCAAGTGAACAGTAAATCCTGTCTGGTACCTGCACGTGTGAATTTTAATTCTGGATCAGTAGCCTTGCAGTAGATTGTTCTTCCACTTCTTTCTTGCACTGAGATACTTGATAGAGATCAGATGTTTTTGTAACAAATCCTGTTATGTGAATGTCCGAATTTGTTATACACTGTTTTCTGAAGACCTGTTAAATGGATAAAAATGCCAATATCAGGCTTTGAACTGATTTTAATGCACAGCATGTTGATTGTGTTGAAGTGTTATCATTTTGTGTTCTTTGGAGTGCTTTGCCTGTCTGTCTAAAATCTGTATTTTTATCTTTGGTGAAATATCCTTATATTAATATTGAATTTTTAAGCCTTTTTTTCTTTCCTTTATATATTTCTTGATTGGTTCCTTTTAAATTTACTTCTACTCTAAACACAAGTCCTGTGTATTTGAAATGCAAGATGGACTCGGCATTTTAATTCTATGTTTGCTTTTTGGAATAAAATATTTACTTGAATTTTAGAAGAGTTCTAGATTGTCACCTTTTCATTTTTTTTCCCTTTTTTCCTTTCTGTTTTGTAGAAAAATAAATATATTTGGGGGAGGCATAGGAGCTAAGAGAGATAATTTAATTTCTTAGCTATTCTTAGCTTGAATGTTTCAGAGGCAGGTTGCATAAAGATGTTGTTCATCCTCTGCACCACAGGTAACAAAATATGTACTCTAATAAATCCATAGTCTGCAGGAATAGGGCTGCTTGTGTGGGTTTGCCTGCAGTGTGGTGTATCAGAACAGCTTTTTCTGGGTTTGGTACAGGTTTGGAGTACGTTTTATTTCTTGTGCCTTTTTTTCTAGACAAAGATTGTCATTCCATCAAAGCTTTTCTTGCTGTCTTAATATATTTAATTTCACACATTCATGCCAAGCTGCAAGAACTGATTTATGCAAGGAGTGAGTGACTTTGCTGTTGTCAAATAAGGAGGTAAACCCACTTTTTTTCTTTCTGGGTAGATAACAGTCCAGTCTATATCAAGTTTTAAGGACATTTAAACATGACTCTTAATTTAACTTTAAATGCTGCTAGTCTATATTGATGCTTAAAATAACTTTCTGTATTTAAATCAAGGGATTCTACAAATTGTTTAAACTGTGGGCTTGTTAAAATTCCAAGGAATTTCTTTGTGCTGAGTTGGAGAAGTTGCTGACTGAGCATTCAAACCACAGTGTGTTGGAGAGTTACACCAGTTTTGGATAGTTCCAGTCACTTCTGCAAGCCCTGATACTTGCGTACTATTTCAAGATATTTTTTCTTCATGGTTCAGTTGATTTGAATGACTGGCTCATGTGAATCTGAGAAACTCACTAAGAATTAAAAAAAGGAAAAAAGCCCCTAACAATCAAAGCCTCATTTTTATCTCTAAAGGTAGAAATGAAAGTATATAAAGGATGAGCTCTTACAGGTGTAATGTTTTAAACACACTGTTAATGGGAGCAATTGGTACACAATAGAGTACAATGAGAAAAAAGCTAATGAGCTGATGGTTTCAAACAGAAGACCTTTGCTTTTTCATTTCAATAGCATTTGATTTACAATTTGATAATAGTAATTTAAATATGTTGGCTACAAAGTAAAACTGATGTTTGAACTACTAAGCCTTTCCTACAAAGGCATTACTGAACTATGGAAAACTTCATCCTGATTGTGTTCCAATTTCCTCCAATCTCTGTAGCTCAGAAGAGGCAGAAGGAGCCAAAGAGAGAGGCCTGGTCTATGTTTGGAAGGCTGGTTCCTGCTCTGTAACTCCAGAAAGGCTTCCAGGCCTTAGCGGAAAGACAGTGTTACAGGCAGCCCTGGGAATCCATCATGGGTTACTTCTAACAGAAGGTAATAAACACCTTAATTGTAATGATCTGGGGCAATAACAATCTTCACTTATTGGCAGGTTTTCTTCTTTTAGAAGTGATGCTAGATCTGTGTTTGGAAAGATGAGCTCTGTACTTTGTGCTCTTCATACACATTTGTATGTCCTTAATATGTTCCTAAATTAGCAAGGATCAACGAATACACTTAACTCACTTGACTTGAGTATAGTAGAATTTTCAGCAGAAAAGCGTTACTTTTTTTAGCAGTGCATGCATGCACGCACAGGGTAACATTAATGTGAAGTGCAGAACTTGCCAGCAACAATTGCAGAGAGCAACCAGCAGCTTCTTATATCAATAGCCATGGTTTTGCTGAGCCTGGAGTAAGCTAGGAATTCGTATCTATTTGTCTGGAGTGGTCTTCAGATTTTTGTATTGGTTTAACAACTGGTTTTACACTCATACTAGAATTTGTTTATCTTTTTTCCCCTCCCAGGTGGAGAGGTCTACAGTTTTGGAAAACTGCCCTGGAGATCAGGACCTGCGGAGTCATGCGCTAACAGTCCTGTCTTAGAAAACACTTTGCTTGGGCATCGTATTATTACAGTGGCAGCCGGCAGCTTCCATAATGGAGCCGTGACAGAGAGTGGCGTGGTGTACATGTGGGGGGACAATTCTGCTGGCCAGTGCGCAGTTGCTAATCAGCCGTGTGTGCCAGAGCCCCAGCTCGTCAGTATCTGTGATTCTGAAACCAGCCCTCTGTTATCAGTAAGGATTTTGCAACTGGCATGTGGAGAGGAACACACGCTGGCACTATCACTGAGCAGAGAGATATGGGCCTGGGGGAGTGGCTGCCAGCTGGGTCTCATAACAACAACTTTCCCAGTGACAAAGCCGCAGAAGGTAGAGCACCTGGCAGGACGTGTTGTGCTCCAGATTGCTTGTGGAGCCTACCACAGCCTGGCTCTGGTACAATGTCTCCCTGTGCAGGAAATGAAACCTATCCCAGAGAGATGCAATCACTGCAGTCAGCCTCTCATTACCATGACGGACAAGGAAGATCATGTAATCATTTCAGATAGTCACTGCTGCCCACTGGGTGTAGCACTGTCTGATAACCAGCCAGAAAGCCACGTTTTCTGTCCGTTATCGGACACCCCCGAAGGCAAAAGTCTAACAGCTGGCCAAAGTGAAGACTGTCAGAAACCACTTGTGGAACAACATAGGCTTGTTGGTTTAGAATCTGATGGACCAAGTGGCCTTTCCAGCAGCGAAGGATGGGAAGATAGTGGAATTTCTAGTTCAGGAAATACTCTGTTCTCTGACAAAAAAGAAGTGAAAGAGTACTTAATCGGTTTGTCAGATCACTCATTAAATGAAAGCCTGAATAAAAACATCTGTACAGAACCTGAACAGGTTGGTACCTAATCAGTAGCTCACAATTTGCTGTGACTTCTCTTGCATATGTGACAGCATTACTCTTTTTACAAATGAAAAGCTTACTTTAATGTAGCTATGGTGTTTTTATAGTTTCCAAGTTGTTTTTTTCACTGTGATGGTTCTCAGCTTTTAAGTGGAAGGTTTCTTTTGTCCTCCATCATTTTTCAATTGTGAACCTTCATTGTGGGCAGCCTTGACAGTGCTTTAGTCTCTCCTCTTCATGGTCTCCAGTACCAGAACCACGTAAGCCAATTTCCATGCTCTGTTTCCTGAGGCATGGGTTTCCATTTGTGCGGCCAGTAAGATTCAGTGAATCTTACTGGTACTCATCTGATTTACCTTTAAGGTAAAGGTTTAATTTCTGTACCTGAAACAAATCCCTCACAAATCTGTCTTAAGTTCTCAATCAGTTGAAAATTCTGGATTATGAATTGCTAAAAGGCTTGACCAATAGGTTTCTAATGTTAATTACTTAGGGGTGGCATAAACTCATACAAAGGGACGGGAGATGTGTAAGTACTACTCTGTGGTGTGGAGAATGGTTCAACAACACTGGTTTGATGCTATAGCAGAACAGCCAAGTACTCATCTCTTAGTAAGCATCAGAAAATGCTTGACGTGAAGGTTCAAGAGCTGTTTGTGACTCCCTGACAAAATACTGTTTTCTGGTTTTTAGGGAGGGAAAAAAACGGGAAATGTAATTAGGGGCAAAGGAAAGAAGATAGAACCCAAAAGTAACTAGACAAAAAACTAAACCAGAATCTTGCAGTGCAGTCTGGCAGTCCTTCCCTAACTGCTGTCCTGTGAGGAAACCTGCTGCTCTGTGACCTAATTTGCAAAATTGACAGTGGAATTCTGAACATTTCTTTTGTCCTTTAAAGTGTTGTGCAGACATAAATTTATTTATCTTTTTAGTAGTTGCAGTAAGACATTCTCCACAGTGGTTCAGGAAAATAAATTTCACAATGCCTAATAAATAGTTGATTTTTGTTACCACCTCTGATGGCAACAAAACCCCCGTACTTTTAAATTCTGTCCTTAACTTAGTTGTTCAGCAAGTAATGCTTTCTTACTCTGAGGAAAACTTATTTTAGAGAAATAAACGTGTAAATACATTTGCTCTTTCTTTTGCTTTTTGCTAATACAAATGCATTCTAGCAGTTGTGGCCTCCTCAGACCTCTTGTAAGAACTCCAGCGTAGGGAAATGACTGAAACACAGTTTCATGCTCCCTTTCTCAACTCCTTGTTCCTGGAATACTTCCAGAGCACTGTTTTCCTTGCACGGTTTCAGGAATCAAGACTGGAATTGATTCACTGAATCTTCCGCAGCTGAGCATACATGTGAAGAGCAGAGATGAGGTCTAATGTAACGTCTCAGCATTAGTAAAATCCTTAATTTCTCTTTGCTTTCCTGCACAAATGAAGTTTTCTTTCCTATATTGCTAGGTATGCCATTTAGAAATAGGATGAAGTGACTAGAACCAATCCCAATCCTTTAACCTAAGCTTTGAAGAAGCTTGAAGAAGTCAAAGATTGTTTTTGTTTTGACAGAATAAAATAAGCTGTAATACTTGTATTAATGCCATTTTCCACTGTGTATTAGATGGGGAAATGGGACTTCGCTGTCTTTGTTTCAATGTTCAAATTATTTGTCAGAGATCATTTTGAGCATTATTTCTTATCTGGTGGGTCAGCTGATTGCTATTACAGGTAGTGGTGTGCTGGGACTAATAACTGCCTTCAGTCAGTTTGTCCCTACTGTGACTTGATTATTAGCTAAACTTTATATGGATACAACAGTGGTGTTAGGGGGCACAACCCAGGCTGGTTTTAAGAGAGGCCTTGCAAAATGAATCCATGAATTGCTGTTTTACCATACTGAAGAGAGAACTTGCCTTTCTGAAAATAGAGCACGCTCACTGATGCACTTTCATTGGTGGCAAAGAAGTTGATAATAAGCTTAAAATTATATCTCATTTTATATCTGTTGGCAAAGATGCTTTTGAGGGTTTGGGTTTGGGGTTTTTTTTTTTTGTTTGTTTGGGTTTTTTGTTTTGTTTTGGGGGTTTTTTTGTTGATTTGTTGTTGTTTTGTTTTGTTTTGGGGTTTTTTGTTTGTTTTTTGTATTTAAAAACCCCATACCAGCAGTCTCTTATGGGTGAGCTATAAGACAGGTGCAACAAAGCCCAGTCCATTTAGAAATGATGCTTGGTCCTACTTTAAAAAAAATGATTCAGAGCAATAGATGCACACCTAAGCATAAAAAACATAGGTCATTTATATTATATACAGTTAAAATACATATATAATTTACAACAAACATTTATCATAAACATAATATGGTGTTCAGTCCAGCCCATGGTTTGAATAGTGAATGTGTATCATCATCCTACTCTTCTGTTCTGTGTGCTCTGATAGTTTCCAATTTTCCTTTGGTTTTAGCCCTCTCAAGAGGAACAACTCGGCGCTTGTATCCCTGGCCCTCCGGGTAGCAGCACATCCGCCCTGAACAGCCTGGTAGCCTCCTGTGCCTCAGCAGTTGGAGTGAGAGTTGCTGCCACGTATGAGGCTGGAGCCTTGTCCCTGAAGAAAGTCATGAACTTCTATGGCACATCTTCGAGTGAGCCAGGATCTCAGTCGGGCAGCAGGTCCCCAGGGCCTGAAGCTCTGAAAGACAGTCGAGAAGAGCAGGTCAGACTGGAATCCATGCAGGGCAAAAAGAGTTCCAGTTTAGTAGATATTAGAGAAGAGGAATCTGAAGGAGGGAGTCGAAGGCTTTCCCTGCCTGGCTTGTTGTCACAAGGTAAAAAAGAATGTTGGGGAAAAAACACTGGAAAACTTATAAAAATGTGGAGGTTTGTAAGTGAAAAATACCCCAAACATTTATTAAACACAAATCTAATGATCTATCAACAGTCTTTATGAATTCTAAGCTGTATCTTAGGACTTGAAAGCAGTGGAGAGAGTGAAGGCTAGCAGATACTATATGCTAAGAATACCTGAATTTAACATGGCAGACCATTTGTAAACCCACCCTGCTGTTGGTTAAGTGAGCACGCTGGAGGAGTCCTATTGCCAAATGATGCTAAGGTATCTTTCATGTTGGTGGTGTAGAAGATAAAAATCTGTGTGGTCTGTAATCCACACTGCACTGAGCTGCTTTTGAGCCACGGACCTATAAGTATTCCAGTTCCCACTGCTGAACTTCAAAGTTAAAGACCTTCTTCCCTCACAGATTTTAGTGTTGTTAATTGCTCTGAACATGTATATGGTTTAGTTCTATATTGATCTTGGATTTGAGGGGAGTTTTAGGAAGTACTGGAATCTTCTGTTCACTGCAAGGTTATATTTTCTTTCAAAACACTTTCTTTAATGTATAGTTTGTTTTGGTTCATTTGCTTCATTATAACTGCATATTTCTCATATGCCTGCTATCCTTTAGCACCTGGTAAAAACTACTTGACATCTGTCTATTTTAGCACCTGTGTTACTTCTTTGTAGCCATAACCTATTGTCTTACCTGTCAACCTTTGTTCTCAGGCTGGAATTAAAGCTGCTTTGAAAAGTTTTGATCACTTCCTATTAAGTAGTGCTGTTACTGTGTAACACACAATCTGAGTGATACATTTACTAAAATGCTTAGCAATTTTTCTAATTCTTGGCCTCTGTTCAGTTTCCCCAAGGCTCTTACGGAAGGTAGGACGGGCAAAAATGAGGACTGTGGCTTTGACTCCAACCTACAGTGGTGAAGCTGATGCTCTTTTGCCCTCTCTAAGAACAGAGGTGTGGAGCTGGGGGAAAGGGAAGGAAGGACAGCTAGGACATGGTGATGTTCTTCCAAGGTGAGATTTCTTTGGTAAATGTTTTTTTTTAATCACTAGATGGCTAGAAAATGTAGAGTATTGAACTGTCTCAAATTCTCAAATTTAAACATCTGCCATGCATTGTGTTCTTGTTCTTTTAAGTGTTGTGACCTAAGTTTCTTCAAATAACATGTTTTATGCTGTATTGTTACCAAGCATCAATCAATTATGATTTTCCCCCTTGTAATCAGTAACAGTTTTGATGATATTTTGACTTTGTCCAAATTAGGTTGAGGTCTATTATCAACCTTTGCCTTTCCTGACCATTTTGACTAAGCTGGTTAATTGCCAGAAGATTCCATCCATCTTTGGTTTTTCTTATTTGTTTCAGGGAAGAAAATTAAACTTTTGAGTGTCTGATAATATTTTTTCTTTTTCCTGCCTTCTACTCCTCTTCCCTCACCTTACGGGTTCTGGGGATTGACAGGCTTCAGCCACTGTGTGTGAAAAGCCTTGATGGTAAAGAAGTGATTCACCTCTCTGCTGGTGGCCATCATTCCTTAGCACTCACTGCCAAATCCCAGGTACAAGTAATTGTTACCATTTATTGTTTATCTCTGATGTAATTATCGTGTTTGGTCTTTTCTAGTTTTTTGTTTCTTTTGCTTCTAAACTTTTGTTCCCGTTTGTGGGAGGCATCCTGGAAGTAGTGTGGAATCTATTTCTGCCCAAGTTCTGCATGTACTGTCAACATTATGTTTAAAGATTGCTGTGACTTGATTTGGTGCATTCCGTTTCTGAATGTGAGAAGACAATCTGAGAATGTAGGAAGACAGTGAAAATTAAGGAAATGCTTCTTGGTACAGAAATCCTCTCTCCTTGACTAGTGTGTGTGTTTGCATGCTTGATGTGTTGTACCCCCACAGTCCATATGCTTCCATGTGTATAAATTTACATTCTCATGTTTAGCACTGCTTCTTACAGGTGTATTCCTGGGGCAGTAATATCTCTGGCCAGCTCGGTCACTTGAATTCCCCAACAACCGTCCCCCGTCTCTCAAAGGTACTTAGTTTTCTGTGTTTCTCTTCGTTCAGTTTAGGGTCTCTTCTTGTACAAGTGAGTGCAGAGTAATTTCTGAGAATGACTGTTTGTGGATCTGTGTGCTATTCAGTAATAGAGCCCTTGATTTTCTTTGGCTTATGCTGTGAAATGATCTTTAGATGAGCTTGTGAAAATCTACCCAAGAAATGCTTTATACAGACTTCTGCTGGTTTCTGACCACAACGAAGTTCTAGAAGTGAGAAATGTGACTGGTTGTATCTTCCTATTAGATTTCACTTTCACCTTATATTTGGTTTCTCCAATATTGATGTTGCAGTGCTGAAACTTCTAAATACTTCGGAACTCTGTTTTTATTCTAAACAGTTGTTTCTAGTGTTTTTAGCTTGGCCGGACCACAACCACATTTGTTGTTGTTTCCATATTTCCAGAGCTTTGCAGAGTTTTGGCAGTGGGTTTTCTTTTTGTTTTGAACTTTTCATCACATTGAGTGAATAGCAAAATAACAATTTTTGGGTTAGACCACAGCCTTTCCCATGTTTTCTGCTGCTCATCTTAATGGAAAACTAGCTGCACGATTTTCCTGCTTAGGCCTTATGCAAAATAATGTACAGCAGATCAGCTGTCTCGCACGTTTACATAGATTTCCCAGTTAATTGTAGAGGGGAGAAGTGTGTTCCAACTTTAATCAAGCTCACTTGATGCCCATTTAAAAATAAAACTGATTTGTAACTGAAGGGCAAAAAAATCAGCCATTAGAAAGAAAACTGAAAAGAAAGACTTTTCAATGTGTGTGCAAGGAGTTTATTTGTTACAAGACACTGAAGTTGAAAAATTGAGAAGTTATTGCAGTAGTTTATCTTGGCAGGTGTATTATGTCCATGTGACTAGAAGAATTAAGTACTTTTCTCTCCCTCCAGCTTTGGGTGATTATATTTAATGTCTTCCTTCCTCCCAAATTTTAGGTGTGTGGTGATGGTGTTTGGACTACAGCAGCAGGACTAGATTATTCCCTCTTTTTAGCAGATGAGAAAGACTTCCAACCTGGATTATATTACAGTGGCCAGGAGACATCAAGAGAAAATAATTTGAATGAAAATAGCTGTACTAAGAGTCCAGTTTTGTTACTAGCCTGTAGTAAGGTGAGTGTTATTTTCTCTTAAGTCAGTACAGATCATACCGGTGCTCTTAGGAAATAGCACAGTGCTGATGGCTTGATGAGCTTTAAGGGTGTCAAGCCACATTATTTGTTCCTAGTAGTCAAATGAGGAGCACAGTGGGTGGAGGGCAGAGAGGAGGCCCTATTAGTATTGTTCTCTCCCCTGCCTGTTTGTTGGCCTTCCCTTCTGTTTGAGGGACAAGAAGGTGTTTCCAGTGTGTTTAATCCATTTCCTTCCATGTGTCCATGCTGGAGAAATGCGCTCTTTTATTGTGCTCTGTTTCACCAGTCTTTGTGTTCAGTCTTCACTGCTATCGCTCTTCACTTTCTTGTTGTCTCTCAGCTGAGGCCACTGGCTGCTCTATTCTGTTACTCCATTCCAGTATTGTGCCGCTTGTTTGTGACTGGGCAGAAGGTCCCTGTGAGTTCTGCACCATCTCCTTCCCTACCCCTCCCTTTCACATGAGTGTAAAGGGGGGTCTGAGCGAAAACATGCATTTGATGTTAATGGGAGACAGGAGGTGCCCCTGCACAATTTTTTTCATGAAGCTGAATCTGATATGTGCCTTGAGGTTGGCATGAGGTAGGAGTGTGTACTGTGACTGCATGTCCTCTTCCAAGTTGTTTGTGTGTGGTTTCAGACCAACATGAGGTTGAAGGTAACACAAGCGAAATGGTGAGGGTAGAGAGTGTCTCAGCCTTAGCTCCTCTGGGTATCACTGCTACTTCCCTGAACTGAGCAGAACAGCAGTTTGGGAAGTGTTTTGGAGGAGGGACAGAGATTTAGACACTGGGTCTGTGTCTGTGCATGCAGACACACACACACCTGTGTTCCTTCTGTAGGATTGTTGCTAGCCATTCCCTTCTCTTTAAGGGTGACTGGTAGGCTCTTGCACATGAGAATTGGCCTGTGGGTTGCTTGTTGAACAACTTTGGCTCAGTGTTTCAAAGGAATCCTTTATTTAGCAACCAAGGAAATAAAAGTAGAGCTCAAACTCTGAATTACTCGATGGCATTGCGTGTGAACCAAAATTAGTGAGGAACCACAATGCATCAGTGGCACTTGTGCTGACCTTAGGGAAGAATTTTGCTTTGAACTACTGTGAAAAGCAAATACATACTGTTAGTAATGTTGCAGTATCAATAAGCTGGACTTTTATCAATAAATAGACATATTCCAGGTCCAGAAAGGACCTGTTCAGAGCAGTCATAATTCTAATAAAGGCTTGTTCTTCTTTCTTCATATTTAATAGGAGAAACAGCTGATGTAATGATGCTATTTAATAACATTGTTGATATATGCATATTGCAGTTCTAGAAGTGACTGAACTTAAGGTCACTATCTCTTGAACATGGAATGGTTTTATGAGCCACCTTAAGAGGTGGTCTGATCATTGTCTTTAGGCTCTGTCAGAGTCAGGAAAATGAACAGCAGTGGCTATAAATGTATCTTCAACTTTTGTCACTCTTGTGTTAAGTCAGTATTGAATGGGTTGTTTGTCACTGAAGGTAATTAATATACTATCACTTAGTGCTCTTAAAAATATGCTTTATTTGCATTACTCTATTTTTAAATTGGAGTGTAAAAAGAAAAATACTAAAGCTGCTGTTTTTTCTCTTTTTCATCTTTCAGATAGGGTACATAAGCAATGTGATAGCTGGTGGTGACAACTGTCTGGCCTTAGTAGACAAAAACGTAATGGGATATATTGCCAGTTTGCATGAGTTGGCTGCTACTGAGAGAAGGTTTTATTTCAAACTGAGCGAGATCAAATCTCAGGTCCTTAGACCTCTTTTAGGTTTAGGTAAGACCTTCTTTTAATGTTTTCCTTGATATTGTTTCCCCTGAGTTCCACAACAAATTTCTTTTACGCAAAATTTAAAAGGAATGTTTTTTCAAGATAAATCAAAGGTCTTGCTTTCTCCCCTGTTTGGATGAGGAGGTGAAAGACAGTTGCATTTTGACAGTGTACATTCTGTTACTATTTGCACTTTCCTGATGGTTTCACCTGAAATACCTTAGTTATTTGTACTGTATTTAGTCTAAAACTGTTGAATTTCTGATTCTGGATAATGCCATGAGGTCAAAGTCCTGATAGCCATGAGGTGAAAGTCCTGATAAAACATCTAAACGGCACTGTGTTGTCATTCTCTCTGTTAAGGGGTGCTGCTCTTTCATAAGGTAAGCTAAATTGCTTTCTGGTCTGTTACAGATAATTTGGGCAATGCAAATACAATCCAGTTGTTGCAGGAAATGGCAAGCAGGTTCAGCAAGCTGTGCTATCTCATTGGTCAACATGGAGCTTCTTTAAGTAGCTTTCTTCATGGAGTAAAAGAAGCCAGGAGCTTGGCCATCCTGAAGCATTCCAGTCTCTTTTTGGATAGTTACACTGAGCAAGTATCCAATTCACTCTCATCTTGAGTCTCTGCAGGCTTAATCTACTGACTGCAACAAGCCCTGAGTTAAGGGAAAGTAGGTCATAAGGAAAGCTACATAACTGTTGTACTGTTGTGATTTAGAAATAAATATATGGAGAGTTTTACACAAACAGATTCATCTCCAAGTCTTCACCAGTGGAGCACATGGACAGCATCAGCTTCCCTTGTGTAAAACTCTGGCTACCGACTCTTCTTTGGTTGCTGCCTATAAGCCTAAATATTTATTACTTATTAACAATCTTGTAGTATAACGTGATAGAATTACCACGTTAATTAAAGCAGCCTTTGGGGGTTTATGGTGGTTACAAAATGCTTTTTCTTTAATTTAAGATTGTCTTCCAGAAGAAGATACTTCTGTCCTCATACCTGCTAAACAGCTGGCATTGCACTTGTCACCCAAAAGCGGGAGCTGCTTTAGTACTCAGAATTAAGTCTGGATTTTCCTGGTTATTGTTTTTATTGGCTTAATGCTTTTGGGAGAGAAGGTCTATGCAGTCAACCAGTTTCTTGTCTTTCCCCTCAGTAACTTGTAGTTCCTGGACAATTTTATTTAAATATGACAGAAGTCTCATCATACTTAATACCTACAGAGAGTCTAAAAATGTTGTATCTGAATGTAGCCTTGGATACCAGGTATCTGAAAATATCTAAGGAAACAAAATTTCAAGATTGTCAACCTCAGTAGTTGTGCAGTAGTTGTCAACTTTGTTATGCAGTAGCATTTTGAATGGACAACTAGTTGCAGTTTTTTTGAACGCAAGCACAGTAGATAACATTTTTGCTGGGTCAGCGATGAATTTACGCTGTATCACCCTAAAAGTAGCTTTCATCTCTGTTTATCATACAGATTGTTCATAATTCAAAGTATGTGTTTTCTCATTTTCTTACTTAGTCTTGAACTTGAGTTTTTCTTGTAACCTGGATTTTCAAAATTGGTTCTCGTTACACAGAATAGAAGGTTTTAATTTCCTCTTCCTCAGAGACTGAAATACTTACCTCTATTCTCATTACTGCTTGTCTTCTGCTCTTCCCCTTTGCTCCCTATTGCTTACATGTTTTTATGTGTATGGCATCAGAACCTCAGTGTAATGCCTTGAGCATCTTTCAAGGACCAGTCAGGCAACATAAGTATAATCTGATAAATAGGCTAAGCAGAGACCTCTTCCCTTGGAGAAAAGTGGTTTTTTGGGGGGGTTTTGTTTGGTGGGGGTTTTTGGAGGTTTTTTTGTTTGTTTGTTTGTTTGGTTTTTGGTGGGGTTTTTTTGATGGTGATGGGGAGAAGTCATAGGTAGAATGCTGAATAGCAAGAAAAGAGAACATTCCTCTCTTGAAATTTCCTTCTTGACTATAATTAGAAGCTAGCAGTACTAAATGGTTGAAACAGGTGGTTTGTTCTGTACATGCCCAAATCTGAGAGAAACAAAAATAAAATAAAAGTAAGCCCTCTGCATTATGCTAATGGCAGCATAAATGTGGACTAGTAATGCATGTTCAGTGCTCCATGTAGAAGGTGAATGCCAAGTGTTCAGTAACACTCAGTGTTTCTCAAGTACTATGAAACTTGTATAGTAAAAGTTATTACAGATGTCATTATAAACTGTTGGACATTATAACAGTTGCTACTTTCAGGGATGTTTTCATTTTTTAACTGACGATCTTTTTTTTCCCTATATTAGATATTGTACTTCAGTAACAAACTTCCTCGTAATGGGAGGATTTATGCTCCTTGCAAAGCCAGCAATGTAAGCAAACCTTTACCATTTTTTGGACATTTTTATTAATTAGCAAAGAACTGTAAAGAATGGAGTGTGTATGTTTGTAGTAATGACCGTGCAGAGACTTGGTCTCAGCATCCTTGAGTACACTAATTCCTTTTCCTTCAGATGAAGAGAAAGTTACTTGAACTGTGATAAAAATTTAGGTTAAAATGCTGCTGAGTTCAGTTACTTCATCTTGAAGGTGGAGAAAGGAGGAAAAAAGCTTGTTACTGGAAAATCCTTCGAAGAAACGTAGAGTTCAGATAATGATTTTTTGGAAAACTTTAGTTAAATGAGGTTAAATGTTCATCATTATTCAGTGTTAGTGTTTATTCTTTCAAATGTTGCTGTCAAGAAAATACAGAAGAGAATTAGCTACAGTAGGTAATGTGAATTCACTTTCATTTGAATTCTTGAAGTTTATGGAAGTGCTTTAAAATGATGCAAAAATAACATTTCTGTAACTACATCTTCTCTGCCTCTCAAGATTTCTTTGCTCTATTTCATGCATAGATGCTGTAAATGGGAGGAAGGAATTGTATCTTAAGGCCTGAGACAGTACATTTGAGGTTTCTAGATCATAAAGCTCTTTCTCATTTTAGTAGTATTTTTGTCTAGGAAATAAAGTAATGACGCTGGATCTCTCATGCTAGTGCTTTGAAGAAGTTGTTGCACTGAGGGTAATTTTTAATTTATCTGTGGAGTTGCTGCCTTTCCTTCCCAAATTCTGTAATCTGGGAGTAATTCCATTAACATTTATGGAGCACTTTGAATGCAGTGCAGATGATGATACTGAAAGTTCTTGGAAATGCAGGTACCTAGGACAAAGAATATTCTGCACTTGAGGAGCAGTGCCAAAGTCTACATACAGAATCCCCCTGCAGAGAGACACTGAAAATCTTTTTTCGTTGGTCAGGATTTTTAGGGTGACGTAGAGGAAATCTTGTTTCAAGTATAAGCTTGTTTATAACTCATTCAGAAATCACCCACGCTGAATTCATCACATCAGTTGTCACTGTTGGGTGTCACAGCTTCTCCTGCTGCAAACAGGGTCTCACTAGGTGAATAAGACTTCAGGGAAGAGATGTCGTGCAGGTTTTGTGCTGCTCCTTGCCAAGGGAAGTTAAGAATAGCTACTCCTAATGATGAATTTCTCCCCACTGCTTCCCTGAGGATACTGTCTTAAGTAAATGGTTAATGGTGTCAGTCCATCTTTTATGGATGTTCAGTAGCATGAATGCATTAGGTGTAGTCCCAACTTCAAAAAAGTGCCAGCTTCAATGGAAGTCTCCATAGTTGGCAGGTTTTTGAGCATGTCCTCTGAAAGAGTAGACAGGCTGTACGGAGTGTTGTCTGTTATGGTTTGGTACCTTTCAACAGAGAAACCTCCATGTGAGGATCTCAAAATTAAAAATAGCAAGCTGTCAACGGGCATAAATTTAAGAAAAACAGTCTTCTCTCTAAAGAAGACTTTATTTCTAAGGCTTGTTCAATAACAGAGTGCTTAAATATCATTAGCAGAACAGGACAAGGTACAGTATTTTGTGTGAGATAGCATCTCACTAACCGTGTAGCCTTCTTAGGGAGCCTGCTGTGACCTCTGATCTGTTTTGCTGTCCCTGGGGCCTGCTCTCTCAGCCTCACCTGATTCTTGCAGCTTGTGGTTTAAAAGCTTCCCAGCCGGATGTGTTTCAATGCACGTCATATGTGCCAGCACCAGTGAGCACACATATACAGTGAAGGAGAGGGAGAAATAGGTGTGCTTTCCTTTTAATGAGGAAATCCTGGATTTGTGTGCTAATGTACTGTCCTCAGAATCATTTCCCTCTTCTTCTCTGAACTAGATTAGTTCTCCCTCTCGGAAATCAGACTGAGGATTGAACAGATTTCCTGCCTTTCTCTGGAGTAGGATGTAATTTTTGTAGTTAGGGGAAGAACTGGTCCGTTGCCTTGAACAACAGCAGGGGGAAGAAATTATTTCAGTATATTTAGGGAAGTGCATTAGAGCAAAGTTAAGATGCTTTCAGGCCTTCTTGTATAAATCAACAGTGTTAGAAACTTACTACTCCAAAAGCAGTGGGGGAAGTCTTTCCACCTGTTTGTTCTTTACTAATCAAGTGGTAAAGAGGAAAAAGGCAATTGGTTACACTCCAAGCGAGCAACATAGTCAACTTTCTTCAACCAGTTTGATGACTGAGCATATGAAATTAGAAGTAAAAAACAAGTCTTGTGTTACAGTTTTAGCTAGATGTCTTTACTGCTGTACTTCCTCAGACTAAATTGTGAATAGATGAATAAGCAGCATGCATTTGCCCTTATAATTTGTATTGGTTTATGATAATCCAAAAAAAGGTGATCTGGGCTCGTTTACATAAAACATCACTGATGTCTGTCTTTTTTTCTTCTTTTGTCCCTCTGTTTCCCCATGGTCCCATCATTTAGAGACTTCTTGAGTAAAAACCAGGAGCTGTTGCAGAAACTGTCTGAGAAGAATGAGGAAAACCTCCAGCTTGTGGAAGTTTTGAATGCTCTGTTTTTCATGCCATTTGGACGACTTCATAATTATGCCAGAACTTTGTTAAAGCTTGCCACGTGTTTTGAAGTGGTAGGATGGCTTTTTTATCTATAGTTCAATAAACAAACACGTGAAACTTACTGCTTGGAAGTAACTGTGTGAAGCAAGTGCCAGGTAATTAGAAACAGCTTATTCCTGAGAGGAGCTACCTCAAACTTGTATTTGCTGCAGGGAAGATCTTTTAGATTTATTTGCACAATCTTACACCACCTGCACAGAGCACATGACAGGTATAAACTTGTTACCCTGCCAGAGCTTGTTTGTGTGCCTGGGTGCTTAATTGCAAATATATTGTTTTGATGTTTGCCTGTTGCTTTTCAGTTTCAACTGGCATCATTGCTGTAGCTACCCTTGGCTGTAGTACTCTACTAAAAACACTATATATATATATTAGGTAGACTTTTACCACCCATTTAGATGTGTATAATTGCTTGGTTTTGAAATAAAAGATGACTAAACAGGAACAGTAACTACTTGTACATTTAGCCCAGTATAGTCATTTAAAATATTGTTCCTGCAATTATGAGCACTACTTCTGGTACAGCTTGTTAAGCTGCAAGAAGGTACATCATGTAATCGTGTATTAAATCATTCTCCTTGTAACATTCAGGGACCTTCTTGTGATTTTTAAAAACTCTCAGCACATCAGCAGAACATGTGACCAAGAAAATACTTCTGTCTGCTCTGTTTAGTACCCAGACCAACTGTCATGCACTTAGTGCTGTTTTAATAAAATCAGCAGTTTTATTGCAGCTTGGTTGGTGGTGTTGGTACAGGCGTTCAGAAGCGCCCTCAGCTCTGTCTTACCTTGTGCCCTACAGGCATCTCCAGAATACCAGAAGCTGCAGGATTCTAGTTCATGTTACGAGAGCCTTGCTGTCCATCTTAGCAGAAAAATGAAAGAAGCAGAATACACCCTTGGCTTCTGGAAGACCTTTCCTGGGAAAATGACGGTATAGTGACGATTGCCAGTCCATTAGCAGCTTGAATCTCTTGCTCTTAGTGCCTGTGTCTATTACTCTGATGCTGCTGTCCCAGTTGCAGTTGCTGTTTTTTCCAGTTGGTGTTGCTGTAGTGCTCTTTACTTTAGAAAGGTTGGGGCTCTGCTATGAAAGACTGAAGCACCGACCTTACATCACAATCAGTGAGAAGTGGGGTTGTGTCATTTTGCTTTTGGCCCCACCTGCAGGACTCCTTGCGGAAGCCGGAGCGGCGTTTGATCTGTGAGAGCAGCAATCGGGGGTTGTCCCTGCAGCACGCGGGAAGGTTCTCTGTGAACTGGTTCATCCTCTTCAACGATGCTCTGGTGCATGCTCAGGTAAACCAGCTTGGAGCCAGGAACAAAACCTTTACTCTGCTTCAAACGTTACATATTTTTCATACAGTGAAGTTTTCGCACTGTAAAAATAAATCTTGTGCCTTTTTAACATTTGATTGCGTTGCCCTGTGGCTGGCATGGTTTCTGTTGGCTGTTTCTTGGAGCACGGTGGTAGAAAGAGTTCCTAATGCTCAATTTTTCCTAGTCCTCAAAGAAAGGGAAAAAAGAAACCATCTGGGAAAAAAAATGGGGCAGGGTTAATGGATCAGTAACTGGTGATGTTTCCCTTCTTTCCTGCAGTTCTCAACACACCATATCTTTCCCTTGTCCACACTGTGGGTAGAAGCTCTTTCAGAAGAAGCTGGTAATGTGTGAGTATTCTTGTGATGCTGAGATAGTCTGATATTTTGGGAGAGAAGATGAGCATTTTGTACCAATTATTGTGAATTTGGAGTGGAATACAGTGATTGCAGCCATGTCTATCCTTTTTGTTTCAGAAAATGTTGTATTTCTAGGTCTTACAAAAAAGCTGTGTAAACACTGGAAAGAATAAGGTGCTTGAGAGGGAAGCAAGTCTTCTTTGCTGCTGCTGCTTCTTTTTATTGCTAACTTAAAGGGAATGCTATCTGGGGTAGGGAAGAGAAAATACAGTATTGATGCGCTAAGAAACCTTGGGTTTTCAGGATGGAATTTCACATGTTAAAATACTTTTCCCCCCATGTAGGAACGGGTTGAAGATTACAACACCAGAAGAACAGTTTGTTCTTGTTTCTTCAACACCACAGGAGAAGGTGGGCATATCTACAAATTTGACACGGCTTCAATGATGCGAATGAGGCTTTTTCCCCTACTGTGAAACCAAACTGGGAGAAGGACTGCCTGAGTATTCCTCAAGAATGAAGTTATTTTGCAGCTGGGTGTGCAGGCTGGTTGTACACAGTGCCTGAGGGTAGCAGTGCTGCTGTGCACAGCACTGTGCTGAGCAGTGCCAGGGACAGGACTGTGCTTGCTGTAAAGGTGAGAGTCAGTGCAAAGACAGGTGTTGGCTAAATTCTGTGATGAACCACTTTCTGTTGCAGACCAAGTGGCTGAGGGCAATAAGCCAAGCAGTGGATCAGGCCCTTAGAGGGACTTCTGACATGATTCTATATGGAGCTGGTGGGAATGTGCCAAGACAGGAACCTCCTATTTCTCGCAGTGCCAAATACACCTTCTATAAGGACCCTCGATTCAAGGATGCTGTTTATGATGGAAGGTGGCTTTCAGGAAAACCCCATGGAAGGTAAAAGCATTGGAGTGGAGTGGTTGAAACCAAAATGAAGTGGTTGCAGTAACAATAAGTAGGCTCACTCACAGAAGTTATTTGAAAAGTGCAAAGTGAACTGATTAACTTATGTGTTGGCATGGGTTTGTATTTTTTTCCAGAGGGATCCTAAAATGGGCAGATGGACGAATGTACTCTGGGACTTTCCGGACTGGGCTGGAGGATGGGTAAGATATTCTCACTACTTTTGGAGTCAGGCAAGAAATACTTTTTTTGTTGTAGGAGAAAACAACAAAACCTTTTTAATTAAAGATTTTGCAGTGAATCTTACTGACCTTTCTTAAAACATAGTGATGTACCTTCTCTAGTGTTTTTTTTTGCTATATTTGTGGTAGAGCAAAGGTTTAGTAATTTAGCAAGGAGACAAAATCTTGAATTCAGACTTCAGGGTTTGGGTGAAAACTAATGAGAGTATGTGATCTTGATGATGAAGATAACTACTACAGAGGAGACTGAAAGAAGGCTGAACGAAAGTTCTAGAGATTATCTTGTTATCTGGTGAAAGAAATAAAAGCACTTGAAAATAACTTAATGTATTACACAGCTTTGAATTAATCTGTGGATTTCATTGCTAAGAATCTGCTTAGAGCACTGTTGAGGCTGAGAGATGAACTTATTTCCAAAGGCATTTTTGTATGTATCTTGTGAGCAGACATGTCTGTACTGAGCAGGATAAAAATATGTGAGGAGTCCTATTGGCTTCCAGATGTATTTTCAAAATATTTGGTCGGAGGGGAAATTGCAATGTGGTCTGACTGCAGACAGCTTTTTAAAATTCCTCTTGGCTGTTGGTATAATGTCAAACTATAAAACCAGATTAGAGCTTTGGTCATTTGTAACTAAGTGTAACTAATGCTGGAGATTTTAGGGTTGTTGGAAATGGAAATACTGCAAACAAATCCCACCCAGAAATAAATGGATTAGTATTCAGCTGTAATTGCTGAAATTACCAAATGCGTATACTTGTATTTCAGCATGCATGTTATAGTCTCGGCACGTAACTTGTTGGGTGGACATGCTCTCAGGAGAACCTTCAGAACTGGATTTTAATCTCCTCAGGAGATTAAAACCAATAAATACAGCTGTGTACCTCATTCTTTTCAGGAATACTGAAATTGTGAATAATTCCTTTACACTGAGCATAATTGGAAGCTAGCATCTTTTGAAAAAATCTTTTCTGTAGCAATACCTGTCCTCATCTTTCCCTGGAATAGAGTGTACTTGAATTACCAAGAGCTGAAGAAAATAATAAAGGTAGAAGCAGTCTTAAGATTTGAGAAGGTTCATGGCCTGAGAAAAATGCTGCAGTGTGGTGGCAAGAGGAGTACTTACAACGTGTCACAAGCAAACAGGAGAGAGCAGTATGGACTGAATTGATCTAGTGATGCTGGAATACTTGCTTTCTCTTATTAAAAAATATCATCTGTGTCTGCTGTAGTTAGAGATGCACTAGAAATGAGAGAGAGCATCCTGATTTTAGAATGGCTCTGTGATGTGTATCTGCTCTGTTAACGAAACGTATTGTTGTTAAAGCAGCTTGTGTTCTGTCTCTGCACTGGCAGGTATGGTGAATACAGAGTGCCTAACAAAGCACTGAATAAAGAGGACCATTACGTGGGATACTGGAAGGAAGGCAAAATGTGTGGGCATGGAGTGTACAGGTAACATGTGGCCCTTGTGCTGCTGTCACTGCAGAAGGAAGAGCAGGGCTGGTGTTCTGACCAAGCCTCTGTGTGTAGCTTTGTTACATTGCAGACTTGTGGTTGTAGTCAGCGTGGCTTATTTTCTGCTGTGCTCACAATGCAGCTTGTACAGTGGTCTGTTATTAATGTCTGTTCTCGTGTTGTTGCCACCTTGCAGTAAGAGAGGATTCTTTATTCTGAGAGATATATATAACCTCTAATGGCCTTGCTTGTTGGGCAGAGGGTGGCTTTAAAACAGTGCATCCAAAGACTTGTATTAAAGGATTGCTTTTATCCCAAACAGATTTCAGCTGTAGTTGCTGCTTGGTGTGGTTGTAATGCAGATTCCTAGAAGGAACAAGAGAGGGTTGATCTGTTTGGGGGAAGCACCCAACGAAACAAAACCAATCAAAAACTCCAAAACCAGCCCTGTGACGGAGCAGTAGATGACAGGACTCTTACTTGTTCTTTTGTTGTTGCTGTTCCAGCTACGCTACCGGTGAGGTGTATGAAGGGTGTTTCCAGGATAACATGCGGCATGGGCACGGGCTGCTGCGCAGTGGCAAGCTGACCTCTTCTTCTCCCAGTATGTTCATTGGACAGTGGATAATGGACAAGAAGAGTGGTTATGGAGTTTTTGATGATATCACAAGGTAATGCTTCCACAAATCCTTAAAACTCAAGTATGACATGCAGTTGCAGAAAGATTAGGAAAGGATTTGATTTGTAAGTACCAGTAATAGTGTATGTCTTTCTCTTCTTTATTGCTGGGCTTTCTCAGTTGATGGTGTAAGGAATTGGGTCTAGGAACTGCTGTTTGGTGCTGCTTCTGGAGTGAATGGTGGAGGGGTTGCACTGTTTTTTTTCTGTCTTGCTTTTCTGTCCTACTTCTGCCTAAAAACTAGCTCTTAATATGGTGTCTTATTGAGGTGTTGTGTTGTGCATATGCTGAAAGTGTTATGAATGTCGTGTGAGGAGTATTCTTTCATCTCAGGCCGATAAGACTGGGTTGTTCAGCGGCAGATAATGGTGCTCATGAATTTCAACTCGTGCTCAGGTTTTCCACTGGCTTACTCTGCCAATGCAGTGGAGGGAAGATGCTTTCCCTCAGGGCAGATTACTGAAATGATGGTCTCAGAAACAGACTTGCACTAAATATATGCGCTAAATGAATCCTGAGCACAGATCAATATAGTCTGTCAAAATAGTCATCAGTTTCTTGGTTGTTTTCCTGGAAAGAGCTTTTGGTGGAAGCCCAAGGAACTGTTGTTTAACTGAATGCCCACTTCAAAAGCCAAGCAGGCAAAAGTCTGGAGGGTGAAGGGGGGATGTTTTTCTGAAACAGAGCTGTTGTAACATCTCTCAGTATTTCCAGATGTCCGTTTTGCATCTAGTCTCGCTCAGTGGTGGTGGTTGTTCTTACACTGTAGTGCCAAGATGTCTCTGCATGTTTTCCTTAGTCATTTATTTATCTAGGACAAACTGAAGAGCTATCAGCTTTTCTTGCAAATCCTCTCACCTCCAGAATTCGTAAATGCAGCGGCAGTTTGTGGTGAAGGAGGAATGTGGCATTTGCTTTTTACTCCAGAGTTACTCAAATATGAGTGAGCTGCCCTGATGTAGTTTTGTTTCTGGTCTCAGGTAATGTGTGTATCTGTGTCCTCAGGATTTGTTTTCTGCATTTATTCTGCAACCCAGACAAATAAGGAGTAGCTGCAGACACTCTTTTATTGCCTGCTGTCAGTGTTGCAAAACAATTATTTGAACAAGTGGGACTTGGAGTTTCCATCCCGGTAACTGAGCACGCGGAATCGCTCTCCAAGGGGCCTTCCCCCAGCAGAGGCCCCTGTAGTTGGCAGGATGAATCAGACCAGCTTCCTGCCACCTTATGGGGCCAGTCAGCTGCGAGACACCCCTGAGCTTAGTTTAATGGTTTGGCCTACTCTCTTTATTATAAACATAATTTTTCCTGGGTACATTTCGAGGAAAGTGCTTGGTAACAAGCAGAATTGTATCAAATCAATCACTAGTTTGCCTTTAAAAGCAGAAAAAAAAGGCCGTGACAAGTTAATGGTTTATTAATTGCATGGTGAAAATATCACATTCTCTTTCAGAACAACTGGAAAAATAGGTGTTTCAAAATATTTGGGACTTGTACTAAGTTTCAAACAACTCTAGCCTGACTTCTGTGTGCTTACATACAGAAAAAAGTATTTTAAATAGTCTGAAAGAGGCTGATGTTTATTTGTGAGCGATCTTTAATTGTCTAATTAAATTTTTTGATATCATGACCTTTGTCAGGCTGTTATACAGAAACTTTCTACAATATGATGTTTCCGTACAATTTTTGCACTCTAATATTTCAAAAATGTCATGTATGAATTTCTAGGTCTCCCTCCTATTCCCCAAGAAGATCAGCTTGGTTTCTTTTTATTTATTACTCTTTCGGTTTGAGTCATCTGACTTTAGGTAAAAGAAATAAAAAACTTTGGCAAACTAGTGATTGANGTAAAAGAAATAAAAAACTTTGGCAAAACAAAAACCTACTGCTCAGGTTCCTTGGGGTGTGCACTGGGCTTAACAGGGCTTCAGCACCATTTCAGCTCATCAGCTTGCTTGAATATGGCCAATTTGAAATGTGAATTGTGAAAGAAAGTTTACTATAATTTATTTGTATCGAAAAGAGTTTGTATTTCCGTGAAGCTGGTGAAACTAAACTGACAGACCCAAAGCAAGTGCTCTATGACTCTCTCCTGATGGTTTCTGTAATGGTCAAAGGTGGCTGTAAAGCCAAAGAAAGACTATAAATGCACTATTTAGACTCTGTTTTTCCTACTTCATTTTTCTTCAGAGGAGAAAAGTACATGGGAATGTGGCAAGATGATGTGTGCCAAGGCAATGGTGTTGTGGTTACTCAGTTTGGACTGTATTACGAAGGAGCCTTCAGCACCAACAAAATGATGGTGAGTTGGACACCAGACCCTGGGCTGTAGGGACTTTGCCTCTAAGTGCAGCAGCTTTCTGAGGCAGAGGAGTGTGTGTTAGGCTGTATAAACTTTCTGTTCTCCTAATCGTCTGTTGTCCATGCTTTTAGAATTGTCTTTATAATCCCTGCTCTGTTTTACCTAGGATTACTTCAGAAACAGCTTAAAAATTTCTACTTGCTAAGAATTAGTAACAGGTTTTTCTATAGTGCATCTTTAGATCTGTGGTTTGGCCTTTTGTTATAATTACTGCTTTGTGTTCTTTATGATTCTTTTTGTAGGGGACTGGAATTCTGCTTTCTGAGGATGATACAGTCTATGAGGGGGAATTTTCAGATAACTGGACTCTGAGTGGAAAAGTCAGTATTACAGTTGTCACTTGTAAACTGTTACCATCTAAAAAAATTTCAAAGGTTGTAATTTGGTTCTAGATGGATTTTAGTTAAATTTTTTGTTATCTTTTCTCAAGGGAACACTGACCTTGCCAAATGGAGATTATATTGAAGGTCTCTTCAGTGGAGAGTGGGGATCTGGAATAAAAATCACAGGAACCTACTTCAAACCTAGTTTGTATGAGAATGAGAAGGACAAGCCTAAAGCACTGTGAGTATTGAGTAAGAAATAATTTCTCATATGGTTCAGTAATACTTAGGAACAGAATTACTGACTTTTTTCAAAGGACAATTAAAAATATTTCTTCCTAAGAAACAGTGAGGTTTTGAAAACATTTTTCCTCTTTCTTGCTGCTCAGGAATTGAAATAAGATAAACTTATTTTTATAGTTATTCTTGCTTTAATTACTACTTGAATATGCAAATAGTGGCATGAAATTACAGGTCAGCTGCTGTGCTGCTGCTGTGCTGTAGCAGTCTCAAATCTTTTTGTTTATATTGGAAGTGACTGATAGAACCTGAATTCACAGCTGCTGCTGACTTCTGAGCTCCTGAGAGAGACTAAGTTACGTTAGAGTGGCTAAGTTAATCACGGACCTCTCTGCCTTCTACCAGTTACTTTGTTAGCAGCTTAATGAATTGTGTCGTTTGTTAATGCCAGTGGGGATATATTTGGACAGAATTGATTAGATCCTACACCTCTTCCAAACAGTGTGTAAGACAACAGAAAGTTGCTGAATTGCAAATCAGCATTTTAATACCTTGGTAAAGATCACTTTGAAAAGTATCCATAAACCCCTCTGTATAGCAGATGCAGGAGAGCAATTTGCTTAATTATTTCTGGGGGAAAAAATAAAACATGTTGAAGTGATAAGTGATACATCTTTGAGTAGAAGAAACCTCAGTGAATTAGAAGAGTTGATGGTGAGATGTTTGGTACGTGGTAGCACCACGTACTGGTTTAGCAATTGCTGTGTGGGATTCAGTATCTTGGAAGCACGCTCTCAAATTTCAGATTAAAATGGGAAAGACGGCTCTAATATTTTTACGTGGATTACTTCTCAGTAGGCTTCCTGAAGGTTTCACTGGTAATTTCTTTTGGCAGTGCTGACACCTACAACAGCATGCAAGTTAAGCAGGGCCTCCTGCTGAACTGAACACTTGCAGCCTTCGCAGCTGTCTGCTTTTTACCCCAGTAGGGAGTCCATGAATAAATGTATGTACATATTTTTGAGGATGGCTTGTGAAATAAGGGTTTCATCTACCCTTTTCTGACTGTCTTCAAGTTGAAAATCTTCTGGTATAATTTCTGAAAAGGCTTAGAGCCTACTTTTTCTGCTTTTTGAAACTGGCTGCATGGGGAAATACCTGTGTTGCTAGTTCTCATCTCAAATGTGCTGGAAGAAATATTAATGAAAGGTCTGACAATTTCTGACACTTGATTTAAATCAAGATAGAACTGTTAACCCTGACAGCAATTACTGGTTTTGAGAAAGCTTTCCAAAGCCCTAAATTTCATGATACGTCTGAGATATCTTTATTTATATATATGGGAAGAAGAGCTCCTAGTTTTCTTCTGGCTATAGATGATCCCTGAGCATTGTCTGGCAGTGAAAGGATGCCTGAGCTGGTTTTGCTCTCTATCAGCACATCCCTAAGATGTCATGCAGCATTACCTGTCACTACTGCTTTAGGGTCAGAAGCTGTGTACCCATCCTTGGTATTTATGTGGGTGGCTATGGTAGTTGTACGTTCCAGGGTAGTGAGATACTTGGGACTTACTTGTGCTGTGTCCTCGCTATGTGAATGTGTCCTGAGACTTCTGAATGAATACCAGTGGTGAAGATAAGCACCAGTCCTTTGTTGTACCATTTCCTGTAAGGCTGCAAGAAAGAGTAAAACTAATAAGCTTCATAGCTGTTCTCTCATGTAGGTATTAATAGTAGGCTCTAGCTTTATTCTTCGTGATGAAACTTGGTTCACAGTACAGACTGTTAAGTATATCAGCTTTGGTAAAACAGCGTGAGAGATTAGATTGACATTAGCCATGGGTGGTTTTCAAGCTGAATGTGTTGTTCCATTGCTATTTGATTTTAACAGACCCACTGGTCATTTTATTAGGCGGAAACTTGGGATCCTGGCAGTGTCTCCTGATGAGAAATGGAAGGCAGTATTTGAAGAATGCTGGAACCAGCTTGGTTGTGAGAGCCCTGGCCAGGGGGACAGATGGAAGGCTTGGGACAACATTGCTGTGGCTCTGACCACCAACCGACGGCAGCACAAAGACAGGTTGGCTCCTAGAGAATCTATCAGCAAGCGACTCACGGGTAGAGAAGGGAACGGGAATTGCACTCTGCTCTAAACTAGAAACTCTGTGGTAAAGTTTTAGTTAAAACAAGAGCAAATCCCAAGTGAAATCAGAACCGTACTACTCTGCACTACAAACCCTTACAGGGACATACTGATGTTTAGAACTAGTTCAGTTGTTAATGTCAGGGGTTTGTTGCCTATTGTATGTCTCAACCTGTACAATGTCTTTGTCTTTTTAAACTGCAGCCCAGAATTACTGACCCGCTCACATACTCAGACACTGGAAAGTTTGGAGTTCATTCCACAACACATTGGTGCCTTCACCCTGGAAAAATATGAAAATATAAAAAAATACTTGATAAAGGTATTGTGACTGAAATGCTCACACAGTAAGGCATGGCAAGGCATGACATCAAGCTCACTTTGTAATAGCTTTCCTAATTATTACCATAATTGCACTCTAGTAATCCATAGTTCATGCTTGCTCATCGCTTCTTAATACATTGAAGTCCACAACTAAAACTAAAATCATTGAATACCTTGTGAGTGCTCTCTTAAAGTCAGTCTCTGTTCAGTTACTGTTCTCATTCTTTTACATTGAATCCCAGCAAAGCATCTTGAAATACTTGCTAATTTTTGCATGTTAATTTTAAGAGTACTGGGCAGATGACTAGTTCAAGTAGTAGCACAAGTTCTTGTACTGTCTTGACTCCTATAAATTGTGTTTAGCTGACACATAAATTTTATAATCCAAGTGGAAATTTGTTAAATGTAGGTAATTTTAAAGATATTTGTAGTATTTTTTGAAAGCCTGTTGTTGGATCTCTGACCCATGTCTCTTGAATTCTATTTTTTAAATTTGTCCGCCATTGATCTATCTGACTGGCCTATTAATATCCTTTGTCTCAGGCTTGTGATACTCGTCTCCATCCCTTGGGCAAGCTGGTGGAAACACTGGTAGCTGTCTATAGAATGACCTATGTTGGAGTAGGAGCAAATCGACGATTACTGCAGGAGGCTGTCAGAGAGATCAAGTCCTACCTCAAACGCATTTTCCAGCTGGTCAGGTAACAAGACTCATTTTTCAAGTCAAACTGCTGAATTCATTAAAGCTGTGTCATGTATTGAAGCTGTGTCTCGTGTTGTACAGTTCAAAGGTGCTGGCATTGTTACTTGGTTTTTGAGGGTTGCTTGTATTTTCCTAATCTTTTTAAGGAGTCTTGAATATTTTGTCAGAAATGGAAAAATTTATCTCTTCACACCTAGTGTGTTGCATCCTACATCATATTTCAAAATGTGGCTGTAAGCCGCACATCTGGAATACAGATTTACAATTTAGTGTCTCTGGATATCAGAGCTGGGCAAAGACAGTGTTCAAAGGGTATAGAACACTAGGGAGGATGGGGAATCTCAGGGTATTCCATAATGTTCTTACCAGTATGGCATTGAAGTTCTTACCAAAGTGGATGAACAATCTTCCTATGAAGAGCTGGCTTAGATTCTTGCGAGTAATTACAGGTTTAATTGTGTCCTGCCACTCTGAAAGTAGAAATACTCCAAACTACTAACTACTAGAAACCTTGTCTGGAGGGAAGTGATGTTAATGTAGGAAAGGTGTCCTTGGCATTGGAGGGGTTGGTCTTCCTAAGTTTTCTTGTGGGCAGTTGGTACCGTACGTGTGTTAGCTGTGCTGTCTTAGCCCACCATATATTTTTCTGCTGACGTTTTTCTGTCCAGTGTTGCCCTAGTGCTGAGACTTGTGGAAACTTGTTGAAGTGACCTCCAATACTGTTTCGTGTGTTGCCGTTTAGGTTCTTGTTTCCTGATCTCCCGGAAGAGGGCAGCACAATTCCATTTCTGGCAACGGAGACAAAAGGACGGCGATCATTTTGCAGTGGGAAATCTGATTCCAGATCAGAATCTCCTGAGCCAGGGTACATAAAGGAAAAACAAACAAAAACTAACAAAGCTTTTATTTTATTTGTTGCATTTTTTTTTTCTTGGGTGGGGGAAGAAAGATAAACACATATTCAACTGCTGGATATAAGCAGTGGATTTTTTTCCCTTTGGCTCTGATGACAGATTTTGATAAGCAAACTTCCATGTTGCGGTTGTAATAAGCATTTCATGCTTGTTCCATGCAATGATTCTTTACTTAAAATTTGCTTTTGTCTATTACGGGTAAGCAAGTTAAGGCTTGGGCTTGGGCTTCAGAAAAGTATTTGGGGTAAGAGCACTGGAGGTAATTTATAATCTTTTCTTATCCGAGTTGCTATTTGATGGATTTGTACTTATTTATTTACTCTTATCCCTTGTAGAATAGGCTCGTGCTATGTGAAAGATTTGTTCCAATGACTTTCATTCAATTTTTGCAGATAATTATGTGTTTAATGTCTTCCTCTGCAAACCACCCCCTCTATTTTTTTTGTTGCAGCTATGTGGTAACCAGTTTTGGCTTGCTGCTCCCTGTATTACTGCCACGCCTCTATCCCCCTCTGTTTATGCTGTATGCCTTGGACAACGAGCGTGAGGAGGACATTTACTGGGAATGTGTTTTACGTCTAAACAAACAAACTGATATGGCTCTTCTCAGTTTTCTTGGAGTGCAAGCGTGAGTATGTTACAACAGTAAAACAGAAACTGGAAAAGGTTATGGCATGTAATTAGATAAAGCAACTAAAACAAAGCCCCAGTTTTCTGAAGTATTTTCTCTGATTAAAATGCATCTAAATCTGTCTTCAGGCTAATTGGAAGGGTTGAGAGAGTGAATCAAACCTTCCCTCTTCCAAAAAGGGGAGGTGGAAGGGATGGGAAGGAGGTAAAGATTGATGCTGCTACAAACCAGAGTGAGACATTTCAAATTAGAGTTTTCTGGCTTTTTGTGGGAGGCGTAGTTGATCCTGTGGGAAGGGCTCTTGTGTCTGAGAACGTGATGATTTCATTTCTGCAATGTGAAAAGTACTTGAAGACTATGTTCTCTCAGTGGACTATGTTGGGTTTCTTGCAGGAAATTTTGGCCGGAAACTGTATCTGTTCTTGGAGAGAGTAGAAAGGTATGTTCATTGGGCCTTGTTTGCATGTTTTGCCCAGTGCTTTTTTCAAGAAGCTGGAATCATCAAGAAGTGATCAAAGAATTTTTGAGCAGGCTTTTTGCTTAAGATATGCTATGTTACTGTATTTCCTTAAAGTTTGCCTACTACTTAAATGCTGTGTTAACGACTTAGCAGGTGCATTGCACTAGGTGATCTCCAGAGGTCCCTTCCAACCCCAGCCATTCTGTGATTTCTTACAGTGGCCATCAGTCCAGCTTTGTCACTCACTCTCTGACTTGCTAATGGATTCCAGAGACCTTTGCTCGGTCTCCAGTTATGAAAGTGCCAGAGTAAAAGTCTAGCAAGGAAATTTTCAAGCTGCGTAATTAAGAGGGTTATATCATTATATACTTTCTGATTAGAAAAAATGTATAGTTTACATTCTTAATCATTATCTTGTTGAAAGAGTCTCAACACTGAACAGTGGGGGTGTTGAACCTGCTTGATAAGTCTTACCATGATTACACAGGTATCATCAAACACAAAAGACGCCTGCTTTGCCTCTGCTGTTGAATGTTTACAGCAAATCAGGTAATTCTCTGCAATTTGTCTTTCAGCGTTTTACTGTTCCTGCTGTAGTAGTATCTGGTATACTTGACTGGGATCCTTTACATGTCACCCTTTTTTTTCACCTTTACAAGAGAAATTGCTAAGACATTTTCCAGTTCTGAGTAAAAATGCAGTTTCTCCTGCTGGGGAATGAAGTGTTGCCTCATAAACACGACTGAAAGGTGTCTGTGGGACACCATTTACAATCAAAGGCATAAGGCTGTCTATCAATTACACATGTGAATTTCCAAACAGCTGTGTATAAAGTGACCTGTGCCTGGGAGGCTTTTCTGTGTCTGTTACGCAAGAATTTAAGAAATTAGGGAATTAAAAATATTTTAGAAAGGAATTTTTCCCCTTTTACCACTATATTAAAACACCATAAAGCTGTGAAGAGAGTCTGTCCCTTCATAGTGTGCCTTGATGTGGTGATTCTAACCTGGGTACTGTGCAGCCTTGGCAGCCCTGGCTGCTGCAGTGTGAGTGTCTGACTGACCTCCTTGAGCACGGGGAAGGCCACGCTGGCCAGCAAGCTGCCTTCCTAACTTCGATGCAGATCTCTAATTTCTTACTGCTATCCTGGTTTGCTTTTGCTCTCTGAGTAGTACCACATTTACCCCAGCTGACAAGCTGAAGGTGATCCAGCAGACTTTTGAAGAGATCTCCCAGAGTGTACTTGAGACCCTTCAGGAAGATTTTCTGTGGTCCATGGATGACTTATTTCCTGTTTTTCTGTACGTGGTGCTACGAGCCAGGTAGGCACTAAGGGTGGCGTCAGTCATAAGCTGAGCATAGGCAGTACAAGTAGTTCTGTGTTAAACACTCCTGCTGCTTGTTACAGCATTAGTTACTGGCTTTTTGTAACTATTCATTTTCCAATTTGACTGCTTGCTTTGGCCTGAAGAAATCTTGAACAGTTTATTGTGAAAAGGCCCTGAATTCAGAATTAAAAAAACATTATACTGACTTTTGTTCACGTGTTCACTTTCTGCTCTCACATGTGACAGGATAAGGAATTTGGGGTCTGAGGTGCACTTAATCGAAGACTTGATGGATCCCTATCTCCAGCATGGGGAACAAGGCATCATGTTCACTACCTTGAAGGTATGAAAATTATTCAGTTATTAAAGGCTTTCTTTGGAAATAATCAGCTTTAGCAATGACAATCAGCTTAGGACAATTATATGAACATTAGGCTATAACTTCTTCGACTTTTTAAATTGAGATGTTTTACCAGGATGGGCAAGGAATTTAATGTAGAGCTTTGGATAACCTCATAATTGCAGGTACTGCTAAGAAAAATGGTGCAATGTGCAAATGTACATTTTTCAAATGTAGTATTGGTTGCTGTTGAACTGTTCTAAATGCTCACCTGGAGTTTGTCATTCCCCTGTGGCTTAATAAGCCTTAGTCTCCTTTATAAAAATTGAAGTGAAGTGCTTCTTTGGAGATTAGCCATTCCATTAAAGTCTAACATTACATCAAGACTTTCCAAGAACACAGTTTTAGGGTAAAAAAAATATTACTCTGTCACTGTCCACATTCTATTAGGTATTCTTATCTTTTTAAGTATGGGAAAAGGAAGAGAGTGTTTGGAAGAATACCCTGTTGTACACTAAGACATTCATAATGGAAATCTGTTGTTTTGGTATGTCAAAACTGTTCATCAAGTGGATCTTGGGACAGTTCAGCTGTGTGGAGCCTTTTTGTGATGCTGTTTTGGAGGGAGGCTGTTAATCTGAAATTTCAAATAAAAATCTTAAACCGAACTGTTAGGTGAATATGATTGTATTTTCTGTCTGAGTTCTGTGCAAACTCAAAATAGTTGGGTCCCGAGGCTTTTTTTTTAAGACCTATTAGTTTCATAGTGTTGCAAAAAAGGAAGATTTGCATTGGTTCAAATTTCCTAAAGAACAAACGTAGTAGAAGCAGAAGTAGAATCTAATTTGCCATGAATGCAAGTGTTGTCTGAGACATTTATATTCAGTTTCTGATCCTGGCTGGCTGACCCAGTGCGTATTTGAACCAGCATTAAGAAGTGAATAACTCTCAGCAGCAAATCAGGGTGATGGAAACCTTTGCTTTTGAATCTGAGTGCTTCTGAAATGCTTCATCCCTGCATCCTTGTCTTGTAAAAAAATACTTTCTTTTTTTTGAGTCCTTCTGTCAAAGGGAAAAGAGAGATTTTTAAGCAAAAATATACTTTAATCGTGGCACAGCTGGGAGCTGTGAAAGTATTTAGTCCCAAATCATGTTATCTTGCTTGATTAGGAGTTGGATGTAATTTGTAACTTAGCCTCTTCGGTTGCTCCTTTTGTTAGCTTATATATCAGAAGGTTCTCGTGTTGAGTGCCACGGTAGCATCACTGCTTGTAGAGAGCCTTGTCCTCTGTTCCCTTGCATAGAAAAAATGAACCTTTTTGTGTGCAATGCTTTGCTGTGAACTGGCACTTATGCTAATCTGAACTTTGTTTTAATTCAGGCATGTTACTACCAGATTCAGCACGAAAAGCTTACCTAGACCATCATCCACAACCTGCCTCTGTGGGATAATCTACTCAGAGGAACTTCACTAATAACCACTTCTTCCCTGAAATGGCCCTTAGAAAATAATTGGTTATAGTTCTGCTGCTACAGATGAAAATATTCAGTTGTTTCCTCTGAACTCTCAGTTCTAAGATTCGAAAACTGCAGCCAGAAGCTTTCTGTGAAGTGGTGATGAAGTTAAAGACTTGGTTTGTCAAGTACCTACCAAGAAGAAATACTTCCCTATTGTCACAGAAAGATTATTTACTCCTTTTAAATGAACCATGCTGCACAAAGGCATGGCATCTACATAGAACACCCGAGAGAGTCTGGACCGCATGGCTTCCAAAGCAGTGGGTTTGTTTTTATTATTCCTGGTTTGTCAGCAGAAACGTTTAACGGGAACGAATTGCACCACAGAATCATTTGGTCTTCCTGAATTAAGCTGTATGTTTGTTTATTTAAGGAAATAGAAATATGTTAGTATTTATAATGGTTACCTATAGTGTGTTTGACTATAAAGGTTTTGAGGCATCTGTGTTGAACAGCATTGCTGAATGCAGTATTCCTGTGCTGTTGTGGAAATAATCACACTGTTATGGACTTCCCTGTTTACTAGAATTGTAAATATACAGGCATTTACCGTTCTTTATGTTTATGAAATAAATAAAAGGCACTGACCACTTCAGATTTTGGCACTGAATGAAATGCTGTGCAGTGTTTAGTTTGCTTACCCTGAGGACAAATGCTGTTTCTGGCAGCCCTTGTGGTAGGAGGTGAGAAGGGTGAAGGGTGCTCTTGAACAGATGTGGGGGGTTGACCTTGGTTAACACCAGGTGCCCACCAAGCTCTCACTCCCCTCCTCAGCAGCAAGTGCTGTCCAGCCCCTTCCCGGGAAGCAGGGCTCAGCATGCAGAGCATTGCCTCAGAGGCGAACTCCTGGCACCAGTGCCCAGCTGTTCCCGCTGCAGGGAAGCTGCCGAGCAGTTCACTCCGCAGGCTGCGTTCGGGGGCCGCTCCAGCGGGTTTGGAACTGCTGCTGTCGCTCCTGGTTCTGCCTGTGCTGACCCACAGCTCTGAGGCAGAATTTCGGTGCTTCCGTGCTTCCCACTCGGAGCAGGACACAGTGGGCTCTCTCTCTTGGCACTAATTACAACGTGTTCCCACTTTGGGAAAGCTCCCTGTGGTCCCGCAGCGTGATCCTGATCACACCTGCTGGAGCAGTTCACCTCGGAGGCTGCAGAGAACAAGTAATTTCCATGGGGAATCTGTGAGTGTGTGCGTGTTCTATGGTTTATGGCTAACTTCATTTATACCAGTAACGCTAGTGGGTAACTAGAGTATTGAAGGTGCATGGGCTGACTCAAAAAAAAAAAAAAAGGGGAAATACACATTACAGAATGTTATAATGGCTTAAGTTATGTTAGAGTGCCATACATAATGCTTATCATATTTTGGAATAGTGATCATGGCTTGTATATTGGCATCTAAATGGAAAGAAACCATATGCCAAAATACTGTTGTGTTGAACAACAGCTGTAATGTAGCAGTTTTCATAATGAAGTAAAATTGATTGGTCTGCTCAAAATTGGTTTTAGTTTTTTCAGAGAAAGGGAAAGAGTAATTCTGGAACAGTGATGTTTAAAAATATCGTTAAACTTGCAACAGACTATAGTGATAAGAGAATACAGAGAGTGGACTTCATGTTTGCAAACAATTTAGTGTTGGCTTAATCATATTTAAATTATACTGAATAATTATATAATTATATATAATTATACATATAAATATATACAATAGATAATTATATATAATTATATAATTATACTGAATAAATTATACTGAATAGATATTATAAATTTATAATATATATTATTAAATTATACTGAATGATTCAAGGAGAGGTAAGCATTATTATGCTTTTATTTTATATAAGTGTATAAGCATTAATATAAGCATTATTGTGCTTATTTAAATTGTACTGAATAATTCAAGGAAAGGTAAGCATTAATATGAATAAAAGGGAAGCTATAAAAAGCTAGCTTGAGAAGGGGGGAGGATGCACAACTAGGGGTCAAGAGCATAATGAAGGATAAGGCAGAATTCAAACTCTTCACCTTGCCCCAGATACAGCCTTTCCATGCCATCACACCTTGGAACTCAATGTAAAAAAAAAATTAACTGAAGCCTGTAGGAACAGAACTGCCCTTTGCAAAGGGGCTATGCTGAACAGATGAGTAAATCAATGGCAGTAATTTTCATCTGCAGAAGATCTGAATTCAGGATTTATTTTGCCTTTTGTGGGACTGTAACCATGAAAAAGAAATTTTTTTTCACTGTAACTTTTAAATTAGCGTTTGTTGTATTTGGATATTTCAGAAGAAAGGATTTTAATATTACACTTTGTTTCATATGACCTCTTACATTGATTCTGTGCCTTCAACTTAAACTAAAAATGTAACTGGAGATGGGAAGTTTTTGTGTAATCTTCCTGCCTTTCAAGAACAAGGTGTATCTACAGATATGTAGTAACTTTAAAGGTGTAACTTCATTTACTGTGAATGGTGCAAAGTTGAGAACTACAAAACCCAAGGGATACACCTGCCTTTACGTGTATAAACAGAGAGGGAGGTAGGTATATATACACGCAACCTCTTAGAAAAAATCATGGTATCACGTATGAATTTAGCTTGCCTGATTAAGGGAAGCAGACAGTCTGGGCTGGATTATTTTTGGTCCTTCTGATATATAGCTCAGTTATTAGCTGAAGAGAATCCCAGGATTAAATGTGCTTCTAACACAGATTCCACTTTACAGCGGATCTGGGCTGTGATGCATTAGGAAATCAGTACAGACCAGCTTTGACTTGTGTATTGCTGTAACTAACAATGAAATGAGTTAACCTGCAGGACCTTTCCAGCTGGATTGCTTCAGGGTAATTACTTTTTTCTCTTTTTTTTTCTTTCCTTTAAATGGAAAGCCGGGTATTTCCTGTTCTGCAGCAGAAATCCTGTAACCAGCAACAGAAGATCAACGCTCCGGTGTTACAGATTCTCCCTGCAATCACAGGCACGGTAGCTGCAGCCAGACCCCAAGTGATGGAGCACTCTGTTGACTGGGAAGGTTGATGAGAATAAGAAACTATTTAAGTGAGAGACGATGTAAAGTAGTTTTTTTATGCAAGAAAAGGGTTAAGGGGATTTGTTCTCCCTGGTAATGAGTAGTTCTAAGGTTAGGTTTGTGCGGATTAGAAAGGAGAGGATGTCCATAGATTAGCTGGGGCAGTGAGGTTACTTGCTGTACTAACATCCAGCAAATACTCTTTCCCTCTGGAAATTCTGCATGAGCTGAACATGGCGTATTCTGTGGGATTTGCAGGTAAGAAAATTTGCATTGTATTGAAACCATTGTACTGCAAGGATGCATTTCCCTCGTGTAACTGAAATTCATTTCCTCTCATAGATACAGCAAAGCTATTTAAACTTCCGATAGCTGTTTGATTCCCATTAGCTGAATATTAGAGGGGTGTATGAATGGGGAGTAGGACCTTGAAAGGGAATTTTTTCCTCGCTCCTAATCTTCACAAAACTGCATTTGTTTTTAGAAGTAGGTTATGAAACTACCTGTTCTGGTATGTCGAGAGAGAATGTAGAAAAATGTGTCCCTGATAGGGGACTGTAAAACAAATCGTTTCTTTGAACTACCTAGCTGTGTACTTCTAAGTTGATTTAGTATCAATGCAGTGGTTGGTTGGTTTTTAGGGGGTTTTGGTTGGTTTGTTTCTTCTCGGTGAGCCCCAGCTGTTGGCAATAAACAGCTGGAAGTAAAGCTGGCTGCCTCTTATGACTGCAGTGTGCCGCATCCAAGCGTTCTCTGAGTGCCGCTCTTTTGGGAAGCGACGTTTTAGCGGTGTTTGCCCCATGGAAACGAGGTACTCACACCACCACTGCAGCTCTAAGGCTGTGCTTTAGAGGGACGCAGAATGAACCACCAGTGAGAAGATCTGAGTACAAAGAGTAGTAGCATAAATTACCTCATGTATGCAGGTAGGATTCTGTGAAATCTCACAGAATACTTGGTGTGAACAGAACGTTTTCTCACTCTTTTTTTTTTAAACTCTACTGCCTCTGACTTGCATTAAGCGGTGCTTGGGTTGACAACAAGGATAAATGGTTTCAAAGGCTTAAAATGTGTTAATTTATTCCACTAATATTTAGGCTTGCTATTTTAGCTAAAACAGTTTGAAGTCTCAAAAAGTATACAAAAAGCAAGATGGTTCTTTACACTGAGTAGAAAAGGAAGCTGGCAGACTTCAGTGATGACACTGGCCCAGTGAAGCATATTTAATGCGGAACAAAAAAGTCCTGAACAGGGCATATGGTTTGAGGTGCTGAATATCTCTCCCTACCATTTTTTGCTTACTCAGTTTGCTGATTTAGAGTGGCTTATTTGCAATGAAAGCTTTCTCAGAGTGTTTCCTGCCCTTAAGCTAATTTGCAGTCTTCCATATGCTAAATCATTCATTTTGGCAAATTTAAAGATAGGAGTAGTTTTCTTTGTAAAAAGTGTTCAAGTTAAACATATTAACCAAAGCAGTGTGTAAGAGCAGGGGGGCTGACGTCAGGTTCTGGATGCCAGGTTCTCTGGTGGTGTCCCCTTTAGAGGCTTGACAAGATGCTAAATTGTCAATTTAAAGACAATTCTGAAACTTGATTAAAAACTGGGCTTAGGTTCCCTTGCAGCTCTAGCCTTGTATCAATAAGACCTTGTGGTCTGTCTGACAAATAGGGTCAAGGGATTCCATACTCTGCTGCTGAAGGAAGCCCTGCAGCCCAAACCTGGGATAACAGATGTTTGTAGACATGAGGTGACTGACTCATTTTGACTCAAATTCTGGCACACTCAGTGTGGATATGCAGTTCTGTCTCTAACAACAGGCAGAGAGAAATGTCTTCTGTTAATGAGCATCTGTAATTGCCTGCAGTACACGTGAATGGGAAGGCCCTTACACTGCCTGGGAGATTAGTCAGGTAAGCCTTTTAGCAAGAATTTCCATCTAATTTATTTAGATCCCTGGGTGAGGGATCTAAATTCCTGTGTCTTAGGAAATAAAGGCACAGTAGTAATTCTAAGTTTGTTTGAACTCTGACCTTTGCCCCTAAGCAAGCAATCCAGTAGGTCTCTTTCTAAAGAAGTAAGATACTCTTCCTCTCTTCTGGAAATGACTTTTTCAGCATCTGTTGCTACTGACATCCTCTGAAACCAGGCTTCGCAGTTGGAAGCTGCTTTACTTTTGTAGTGTGCAAATATGAAACAGCCACTAATTTGTGACTGAGGTGAGCTGTGGTGTTAAGAGCTTGACAGATTTTTATGTTAAAATGCTGCATCTGTTAGTGCAGCATAAACTCTGTAGTTTAAGATGGCAGCACTGGATGGAAGGGTTACTGCATGTTTATTATTGTTCCTAGAACTCTGATAGCTGTAGCTGAGGGTTTCACCCAACAAGGCAAGCAATCACCCTTCAGTGGCTTCCCCAGTTTTTTGGGAAATCTGAGGTTAACCTTCAAGATCAACTGTGTCCAAAATTTCTGTGCACACTCAGGTTGCTCTCACATGTGTTCTCTGTGGAAGCTGTACTGATACCAGACGCTGCAATGCTCTGCTCTTTAGGGAAAAAATTAATCCCTTGAGTATTTTAAAGGGATAACTATATTGTTTGTGTTTTAGCAGAATCTGAAATATTTTAGCATCTCCAGAAATGTTGTTCTTTGTTTCCAATTGCTTTGTCTCGATTAAGAAACAGGTTTTCATGACTAGATTTATGTCCTGCTTTGTTAAATCCATCATTAGGCAGATCAACTAAGCTTAAAAACAGGCAAGGCAACTTCTTAAAGGAAAAGAACTGAGACCATTGAAAAATACTAAATAATTGCAGCTCAAACCCCGGTTGTACTGGGGGAGGAACAAACTGTATCTTGGTGAATCCTTGAAAGAAGAAATCATAATTTTAAAAGCAGTCTTCAAATTAGAATTTCAATAAGATGTGTCATTGAGTATTCCACAGAAGTAACTTGAAATTAATTGTCCAGACTCAGTAATAAAATGTTTGAGTCAATCTCATAAATTTTGATTTTTTTTCTCCCTTAATGTCCATTGCCTTTTGAAAGCAGTTTTATGATTTAACAGGAGAGAGAGGAAGCGTGTTCTAAAAATAAGTATTAAGTGCAGTAAAAGTGACAGTAATGCCTTCTGCTTTTGTAAGCAGATCAAGATAATACTTTTCCTGCTTGTGCCTTTGCTATTTTCTGTCTACAGAGCAATCTAGAGGAAAATGGCTGCCTTTTTACTTTATTAATCCAGGGGATAAACTACTGTGTATTTAACAGAATTTGGTAAAGCATTCAGTGAGTCACACTGGGGTTCACTATTGGCTGAGGTGCTCAGACATTTGATGTTAGTTTTCTAACTTGTAGTCTAAGTCATCTCTTGAGTGGCCAGTTGAAATACGTAATTCTTTAGGAGTAATCTACAAACTGATAATCATGACAGTATCTTTAAACTTGTATCAAGTGTGATTTGAAGTTAAATCAGGTAGAATGTAATGAAGATTTTGAATTACTTAAGAGCTTTTACACATAGATTCTTGATGCTTTAGGGTACAAATGCAGTGTGTGGTGTTCCCTGGGGAATTTTCATACTACTTTGAGAAGAAGAGTTCAGAGAATTCTCGGAAGCAATCCTGTACTGCATTGTTTGCCATGAACAGCAGATTGAAGAACTTCCTCCAGTTTTAGTTTAAAAGAATATTATAGGTTAGTGATAGGTTATCAAGGAATTTTAAGAGAGGGAAGGAATTTGAGAGAAAATTTTAGAAGGCTTATATTTTACATGTGGAAAGGTCATGCAACATGGATACATAATTAGTAAGTGTTGTCTTCCTGCATTGCTTAAAAATGCTGATTTTAAAATTTAAAGGAAAAAAATAAGATAGTATATATAAAAAGCATATAGTATGCTTTTTATAATTAGAGAAATCACCAACACATCTTTAGATTAGCAAATAACTTCTTCGATTCCATCTCTAAAAGTGGCAACCTATTATAAACTGCCAGAGAGATATGATGATACCAGCAAGGTAAGGAGTGGGGTTTTTTATCTGGGCTTGGGGATTTTGTGTTTTAATTCACTGTGAGGAAATAGAGAAAAACAATGAAATCTCTGTGGAACAAATCCTTCGAAGACCTTAAACTCTAATAGTGATAGAGACAGAGATCCCTTTTTTTCAAAATCGTGTCTTTGCTCGGTGAAAATTCAGTAGAAGCTCCAGTCTTTCAGTTTTAATATTGTGTCAATATCAAGAGGAATTAAATGTAACATGTCCTTGAATATGATTATTTTCCAAGCTATATTGATATAAAACAAGATTTAAGTCTTTAGAAAAAATTAAGACTTTCCATGGTAGTACACTTAAGCTGGAGAGCCACAAGATGGACCAAACAGCTTTCTGTTTTAGATGACTTAATGAAGCAAGCAAATGACAATTCCATAAAGAGATTAAAATGTCATGTTGCAGCTGAGGTTTGTCTGCATCTAGGACACTACTGGGTAGCTGAATTTACAGGTGGGACTCATGTATTTAGTTATTTTTGACGGCTGTTGTGCACTTTCAATACAAATGATTGCTCCCCCTTTGTTTTAAATTCTGCTTTCTTATCAATGTGAGATACCTGACAGTATTTTGATATGAGGATGCTCTTTTCCCTAGTTCAGCATCTATCTTGTGAAACCGACGTGGTGTGAATGCGCTATTCAAAGTGGGTGGAGTCTCCTTGAATAAAGGAGAAGATGGAGGTGCCAACAGTCAGCAGTAAAGACAATGGTAACTTTTGCATCTCTTTTTCAATTTACTTTCTCTTCGAAAGAAGTTTTATTCCTAGATCTCTGTGACTCTTCTTCCATTGAGTCATGAGAGAGATTAATGTGTCCGAAGTATTACTACTTACTAATTGGAATGATTCTTGATGTTCAGTGGAGGTATGCAGTTAACTTAAGAGCGAATCAGAGGAGAATACCTGGCATTTGATTCTGGCTTAAAAAGCCAAGGAGTTTCTTGTTGTTTCACCTCTTCTCAGTAGCAGGTATGAGCTTGAACCCACACTGATACATGTAAGATTGCCTGTATGGTTTTCTCACAGGTCAGTTGCAAATTGCTGGTATTGACCTAACTGCTGGCTAATAGCATGGTAAAATAACCCTTATGCAACAGAGTTGATTGCAGGGAAAAAAGCAAAGCAGACAGGAAATGTCTGTGCATTTCTTAGAAGTACAAATTGAGGAAAGGTGCATTTCAAAGGCCTGGGTCACTGTTTGGCTTTGGTTGGTTCTCTTTTTGTACTGAAGTGTCTTGCGCTTTTCTGTTTCTTGGGCTCAGGTGTGTCTCATGTTCTGACTCTAGCGCTGCAAGAACTCAGTTTGCTCTGTAAGAGAGATGTCAATGGCGTTGGCATGTTATATGACCTGCTCAGATCTCGCTGGCTGCAAGCACTGCTAAAGGTAAGTTAACAAACACCAGTGAAAACAAAGGTTACCCAGAGAACAACCTCTAGGGAATAGCTACTTGATTTTGCCATATCAGGACAGTAAATGCTTATTTACACTAAGTGCTGATAGTCCTGATGTCATCAGCAGTCACAGTAGACAAAACCACTTCTGCTTTAAAGGAAAATAAAGTATTCTCTTCCAGAATATCCTTGACATTAAAGCTCTTCTACTTTATCTGTCTGTATTAAGGCCAGGGCACAGAGACTCAACACAGCATTGCTCAGCTGTCTTTTCTGTTCTTAAATTTCTGTATGGCCATGCATCCCACTTCTGGGCCTGGGACACTGTATTTTTTTATTTTGCATCCCACTCATCTGATGTGTAATTGAAAATCTTACCTTGTTAGAGAACAGAGTTTTGACTGGTGTTTCTATCTTGAGAAAAATTTTATCTCTGAGACAAATTCTGGGCAAATTCTGCTTTTCTTTAAGAAGGATTTTTTAAATCTTTACATTTTAAGGAAGAGCTTTTACTGGATAAGAATGCCCATAAGGGCATTTTAAATACAGCATTTTGTTTTAAGTTAAAGTTACTTTGCTTATTACACCTTCAAGTAGAGAAAGAAAACAGGCTACAAATCCGAGAATTGACTCTATCAGGCTATTGACCTGTGTAGACAGCTTTTCTTTGAGGAAAATTCAAAACTACACTATAACTGGCTAGCCACCTGATACATACGGAAAGGCACTGAGTTCAAGACTCAATTCCAGGTGCATTAGATATTAAGAATTTAGATTGCAGACTCTGGGGCTCTAGTTGGACTGAGAAGTTTCCAGAAAGAGTGTTGTCCATTGCCTGTCATGTATGTATCTATATGATCATGTGAACTGGTCAATGTTATCATTGCCTTGTTTTGTCTGTCATGGCATGCAACAGATTTATGAATGCCTCCAACATTATCTTGGAAAAAGACCGGCTCCTGCCACGCTGCAGGCACGTGCACTGAGTCGTGAGGTGAGACTGTGTATCCACAGTTTATGGCTTTACTCATACCAAATGAATGAACTCCACTGCAGATAAGTGTTCTGGTATTTATTCTGTGTCTCAGGTCTAAGTACAGTATATAAACTTGAACATTTGTAAAACTACTCGACAGCCCTTACAGTGGTAAGAGGAGGGGCATGAGAGATGGGCACAGCTGTGGTTGCTGCACTGCGCGAGTCCTGGCCGGTGTAATGAACGCAAACGTTAATTGTTTAATCACTGACCGTGTATTTTCCTTCCCATGTAACTGTGTGGTTCAGTATTACGGCTACAATCAAGCAGCCTGACATGAGGATATTGAAAAGCTTTCTAGACTTTTCTAATCATAATAGCTGAATTCTTAATCTTTTAATTTGTGAGAGAGTTAATGACAAAATAGAGAAACTGCAACTAGTGATGAAATTGGTCGAGGGATGGGAGCAAAAACTAATTTAGAGCACATGGCACCGTGCCCAAACTAAATTAAGCCTGGCTAAGTGTTGTGCAGCTGTGGTCATATTGTCCAGTTCTAGAGCAAACCATATGGACGTCCTCTGAGTCTCATAACGTGCGGGAGCTTAACACTGTCTCCGTACCATATTCCTTTACAGTCAATGTAGAGCTTTCTTAACTAAGTGTCCTCTAGAATCCATCTCTGTGCTTTCTTTTCCTTTAGAATCTTTCTCTGTGCTCTTACATTTATCAGGTGGTAGAGTTACTGCGTGAAGCCCCTCAGTCAGGAGAAATCAAAGAGCTGAGACGGCTACTGCGTTCTCCACACTTAAAGGCAAGTCCTGTGTAAGGAAAGAAAAGGTTTGCTCATGGAACTCTCTGCAGTTGGAATGGAAATAGATGGGCAGCTGTTCAAAGAACTGGTAAAGGAGCCAGAAGAGACATAGTTAACTAATAATGAACTAATCTGATCATGAGATCAAATGTGGACTGTGTATCTGAAGTACCTGCAGTAGGCTGCATTTTACTTAAGGCTGTGCTTGAAAGATGTTTCTTACAAAGTTTTAAATTATGGGCAGTTAATGCAGACATATAAAACCAAATTTTCCTTGAAATTGCAAAACCTGCATTCTTAACCCAAGAGCTCCAAATAGAAATACTTTATCTTTTGTAAGTTTTCCACAAGAAACAGAGGAACTGTTCTTTAAACTTTCATGGTTTGATTTTCCTGGTGGAAAGAAGAAAATGGCAGTGTGTGCAAGGGATCTATGTTCACACAGGAACACATTCAGTGATTTCTATTTTCTGGCCAGTCGCTGTTTAAAGCTCTGCTATTGTATGATCTTTGCTTATGGGTCAGCTGGTTTGCTTGTTTTCATTTGTAACAGGCCTTGCTATCTGCTCATGATACTGTGGCCCAGAAAGATTTTGAACCAACCCTTCCACCACTGCCAGACAACATACCTGAAAATGAGGAAGCTATGAGGATTGTCTGCTTAGTGAAAAACAACCAGCCTCTGGTGAGGGAACTTCCTTGTGTCTGTCAAATTATTTTAACTTAGACAAGAATTAATAACGCATTAGATGCATATTGGTTTCTTCTCAGGAATGTCATGGGACTGACATTCCCATGTCAGTCCAGACTTTACAGAATCACAAGAATTGTTGAGGTTGGAAAGGAGTGAGGAAAACATCTAGCCCTGCACAGTGTGGGTGTAACTAGAGCAGGCTGTTCAATGCCTTATCTGCTCAGGGTTTGAACATTTGGCAGATGTATTTTCATTATATGAGGTAAAACCAAACTGGATTGAGAGTTATTCCCATGGCCAAAACAGAAAGGAAGGGCAGAGAGCCTTTGAAAATTCTTTAGAAATCATTTATACTTACAAGCAGCAAAAATTGTATAGCTTTGCTAATCTGTTTTAGGAAAAGATAGCTGTAATATTGGAGATAGAAAAGATTTCTTGCTGTCAATCCACGAGGTTATTTTAGTGTGATGAAGCTGAAGACATTGAAGACTTAGTACTAATACATTATGTCCTTGGAAACTACAGGCCTGTCAGTCTCACTTCAGTGCCTGGTAAACTTGGGGGGAAGATTATTCTGGGAGGTGTTGAAAAACACCTGGGAGACAACGCAGTCATTGGTCACAGCCAGCACAGCTTCATGAGGGGGGAAAGTCCTGCTTATCAAACCTGATTTCCTTTCATGACAAGGTAACCCACCTAGCTGATCGGGGGAAGCCAGTTGATGTAATCCTTTCGGAATTCAGTAAAGCTTTCGGTACTGTCTCTCAGAGTATCCTTCTGGACAAAATGTCCAGCACACAGCTGGATAAACACATCATGCAGTGGGTGAACAACTGGCTCGTGGGTTGGGCGGAAAGGGTAATAGTGGCTGGGCTGACATCACACTGGGGACCTGTCACTAGTGGGGTTCTGTAGGGGCTCCATCCTCGGCCCTGTGCTTGTTAACATCTTCATAAATGACTTGGACTCAGGACTGGAAAGGATACTGTGCAAGTTCACAGATGATACAAAACTGGGAGGAGCTGTTGAATCCCTTGAGGGCAGGGAGGCCCTGCAGAGAGACCTTGACAAAGGAGAAGGCTGGGAAATCACCAACCATACGAAGTTCAACAAGGGAAAGTCCTGGATTCTGCACCTGGGATGGGGCAACTCTGGATGTGTGGACAGACAGGAGAATGAGGAGCTGGAGAGCAGTGCCATGGAAAGGGACCTGGGGGTCCAGGTCAGTGGCAAGTTGGATATGAGTCAGCAGTGCCCTGGCAGCCAGGAGGGCCAACCCTGTCCTGAGGGCATCAGACACAGCATCGACAGCCAGGCAGGGGAGGGGATTGTCCCCTCTGCTCTGCACTGGGGCCGCCTCACCTCAGGTGCTGGGGGCAGTTTTGGGTGCCACAATATAGGAAAGACATTAAGCTGTTAGAAAGTGTCCAAAGGAGAGCCATGAAGACAGTGAAGGCCCTTGAGGGGAGGCTGTATGAGGAGGGGCTGAGGTCACTTGGTCTGTTCAGCCTGGAGAAGAGGACACTGAGGGGAGACCTCATTGCAGTTACAACTTCCTTGTGAGGGGAACAGGAGGGGCAGACGCTGATCACTGTGGTGACAGTGACAGGACCTGAGGGAATGGCCTGAAGTTGTGTCAGGTGAGGTTTAGGTTGGATATTAGAATAAAGGTTCTTCACCCAGAGGGTGGCTGGGCACTGGAACAGGCTCTGCAGGGAAGTGGTCGCAGCACCAAGCCTGACAGAGCTCAGGAAGCGTTTGGACAATGCTCTCAGGCACATGGTGTGACTCCTGGGGATGGTGCTGTGCAGGGCCAGGAGTTGGACTCCATGATCCTTGTGGTCCCTTCCAAATCAGCATAGTCTTTGATTCTGTGGTTATTGCTATATCCATGTTGTGGTGAAAAGGCTGTATCCCTCAATGCCTTTTTGTCAGTGTGAAGATCAGACTTGTGATATGAAAGGAAACTTACTGGGGTCCTTCTGTGATCAGTGTGTTTTTTCTTTGTTCTTATCTGCCAGGGTGCCACCATTAAACGCCACGAGATAACCGGTGACATAACGGTTGCCCGTGTGATCCACGGTGGGCTGGCAGACAGAAGTGGTATGTGGAATTTGAAACAAAGCGATACATAAAACTGAACTTGAAATAAGATATTTGAAGTAAGATAATAGCTTCTTCAATTAATCTTCCATTATAGAGCAAGATGATGTGCACATGGGACAGCACTGTAAATGGTGATACATTGCAGTGACTTTGATTCTGGCTTCAGAAATTTTCAGATGAATTTGCTGTTTTAGACTGAGTTGAGGTACAAATCCACTTTTCATTGTGTATTCCTGGCACCAGTACCTGGTGCCCAAATTGCAGTGTAGTATGAACTGCAGCTCATTCCCTAACGGAGAAATGGTAAACATCAATAATTTGTGATTCTAGAAGATAATGGGCTTTGAGGAATATGTAGTAATACTTTTTGGCACTAGTCTACTAAACACTTTGCTTAGCACTAGTAGCTAAGCAATCTTGCAAGGAATTTCCTTGGAAATGTTACTACTTTGTCATCCTAGAATTGAATGTGTTCCATGTCCCTTAGGAAATGAAATGTAACTAAGATGTAAAACATCAGAAGTAAAATTCAGCTGTAATCATAATAAAATAGTTCCTTTTAGTATTTTCTGGCCTTTGTATAGAGAAGAAAACCCAACTTGCAGAAAATAGCCAATTAAGTTCCTAGTTTGACTAATGTTCTAATTGAGTTAAAGGAACATGGAAAAGAAAACAATATTGTGAAGACTTTACTGAAAAGGACAGAGAGGAGTTCCAGGATCTCTCACTGCACCTGGAGTTTTTAAGGGTCTGATTCCAAGTCTCATGGTCTATTAATATAGAATAGGTCCATAAGTTACTTAGGGAAATGGAGCAATATTAAAATGTTTATGCTAATTTTAAGGCAAATCGTCAGTAGATTGTAAAGATGTCGTATGGGGGAGTGGGAAGAAATAGGAAAACTGAAGCATGCAAGCTTCTTGTGACCCACAGCAGTCTGCAGGCCCATCCAGGGGCAATGCAGCCTGAATCCAAAATGCCTTCCTGCATAGCTGGTGTATGGAAAATTTTAATGCCAACTTACAAATCTGTGGTATTTCTGTGTGACCCTGCCTTGCCTATCCAAGATAAATCATGCTGTGATAAAACTCCTACCACTGTTTTCATATTTGTTTTCACGGTAGGGTTGCTGTATGCTGGAGACAAACTGGTGGAAGTAAATGGAGTTCCTGTTGAGGGACTTGAGCCTGAGCAAGTCATTAATATTCTGGTATTTAATATTTTTTAAATGTTTTCTACTTTGTATCTTAAGATTATTTGTATGCTCAGTCTTTTACACAGTCTTGTACATGAGAAAATCTGAATTTTCTGTTAAAAATTTCAGGCTGTTTCCTTACTGTGAATGAAGTTCACAATTGCTCATGAAATCAGAATACATGAAACCAGAATTAAATCTAACTTCTGTTCTGGACAGAAATTTTGTGACCATTCCACCTGCAGCTTCTGGGAAAAATGCTAATTTATTAGTATTTATCAGTGAAGTAGACTTCACTGATTCATAATTTTTTCTCAAAGTGCCACTCAGTTAATACTCTACAAGAAAGTAGTGGAAAGCTGCTATTCCAATAAGAGTCCGTGTTACAAAATGCACTAAAGCAGAGTGAATGAGCTTGTAAACTACGTATCTCACCTTGCAAAAAAAGGGCAGTGTAATTACTGTTTTCAAAATTCTCATGAAGAAATCTGGTGAGATGTCCCTGTTATTTGTCATTTTGCCACAGTTTTCCAGGGTTCTTGACTGCTAAGTGTTAAGTGGCAGCCAGTGAGGTATTTCTATGTGTAATCATATCAAGTCTATGTGCTATTGCCCTGGTTGTACCATTTCTAGGTATAAGAAATACAAACTCTATTGGAATGCCTAATTATTAAATGATGTTCTTCCCCCTTTATATCACCCATCTAACCAGACCCTGCTGCTAATTTGAATAAGATTTCAGTAGAAAAGTTTGGTATGAATTAACGTTGAAATTACATATACTTACAATGAAACATAGGTTACGTTAAATTAAAAATATTTAGCAAAACTTTGATGTTTCATTCTTGAGTTTCCTTTGGGAAAAAATACAGTATTGTCACATCGACTCTGTCTACCTGAATTCTATCTGTAACACAGACACTACAGTAGCCTCAAAGCCATGCTGTGTCGAGCTTGTCTTGCCTATGTTTGCTTACTTGTGTTGAATACCAACCATATTTTAATTCTTTTCTAATCATTTAGGCCCTGTCTCAGGGGACAATTATGTTCAAATTAATTCCAGTTTCTGATCGGCCTGTCAGCAACCAAACAACAGTAAGAAACATTCTTTTTCTTTTCCCAGGTTGGTAGCAGTAGTGCCTAATTGTGTGATACAAAGACATGGTGTTGCCTGGAAGTTTACTGCAATCCCTAAAGTGTAACCTTGCCTTTATGGCCGCCTCTCAGCTGACATCAGTATGTTGTTGCTGAAGCAGTAAAGACAGTAAGTGGAAATGTCACTGTGTAATGAAGGCACTTTCAGAGTGGCCTAGAGATTGAAGGTCAGTTCTTTCCATAATGTGTGAGACAAATGGGGCTTTTTCCTCATTTAATGAACAGAGAGGGTTTAGGGCTTGATCTGGTTTTTAAAACTTGACTTCATCATTAGTTGACTGAAGCTGCAGCACTATCTGGCCCTGTGACTGTAAAGCTCGTATTGTATCTGTTCCAAACTTGGCTTCTGCTTACTCTTGTATATTTTCTTTACCAGCTTTATGTGCGAGCAATGGCAGATTACTGGCCCTTGCAAGATCCTGCCATACCATGTGCTGATGCAGGTTTGCCTTTTAAGAGGGGTGAAATACTTCAGATTGTGGACCAGAATGATGCCCTCTGGTGGCAGGCCAGGAAAGTTTCAGATCTCAGTGCCTGTGCTGGACTCATACCCTCAAATCATCTTCTTAAAAGGTAAAGAAATCATCATTTTCCTGATTTCCAGTTCAAAAATTAGCCAGTTATTCACACTTTGTTATTTAAAATTTTCACAAGTTTTGTAGCAGGATGATTCAGAGTGACATCTGACAAACATCTTTCCTCTTTCTGATCTGTGACTTCTTGCTCTTTTTCCAGTAAGAGCACCTGTGTGAGAACAAGTTTTTGAAAGCACCTGTATAATCTCAAATTGCCATTTAGGAAATTTGCAGCACTTGTCCAGTCTCCATGCAGGTTGCTAAGACAGCTAGTGGAGTGTAGCAGCTGAAAGATGTGTGGAAATTGAGGGCTCTGACTATTAAAGGACATCTATGTCCTTTCATCTATGATGAAAAAAAAAAGCAAGGGGAAGAGTGGGGTACTAAAAGCATAGTATTTTTTAAAGCTGTCCTGTGATGCATGAGTGACCTCTTCAGCTTTGGTCAAAGACCAGATTAAAAGAAAGGAGAAAAACCCCAAACACTCAAGGAAGAACAAGGATCTCTGCTTATTATTTTCTGCATAAATAGACCATTATTTTTACACCACATGCTTTCAGAATCAGAGTTCTTACACTGCTGTAGTAAACTTTCCAATTTGATCCTTTAACCACGTGGTACCCCCAGGATAACATGAGGCCATGCAGTAGCAGATGATAAACTTCACTTTGCAATGTATATATAAACCTACCTGTGGTCTGTATGATGCAAGTTGAAATCCAACTGGGTTGTGACTCAGGCTGCAAGCAAGAGGCTCTGTGTAGTAATGGAGGCAGTAGTACTACTACCCCTAGCAGTAGCACACTCTTCTACTTCCAGGAGTCTGTACCACACTATGGCTTATCTTCCCGTACTTTATATAAACTCGTAATACTTCTGGGCTGCTGATTTGGAAATTCAAAATATTTCTGATAGCGCATTGGTTTTCTTTCAGGACTTTGCAGTGGGCTTAAACACTGGTAATGTTTCAGTTCTTGCTGTCTTCTCTCAGTTCAGTACTGATTGATCTTACATGTAAACAGTGAATCTGGAGCATAATGTGCTTGTGGACTGTTTTGTTTCTTTAACTGTGGTAAATTTATTTCTGTGTAGGAAGCAGCGAGAATTCTGGTGGTCTCAGCCCTTCCAGCCCCATCTCTGTCTCAAATCATCAATGTGTGAGTGAAAAGTTACTTGAGTGATACAGTAGGAAAGAAAGATCTTGTCTCTGTTTCAGGGCTACTGAAATAGAAGCTTGTACAATTCTGCTTAATTCAAAGACATTGTTTCTGGAGCCATATTGTAGCCTTAGAAGTGTGTTAACTATCCCCAGAAAAACAAATACTTGATGATAATTGTACCCGGAGTACTGATGGTGGAGATGGTTGTCTCCAGCGTACTTGGGATCTGACCATAAGAGAAGCTGTGAATTCAACTTTTCTGACGTCTCTAAGATCTAGGAGCTCATTAGGCTAGCCAGTTCTCTCTAGGAGAATTGGCTCCAAGTCTTGAGGTGACAAATGTACTGGCCTGGCTTTCCAGGGACACAG
>VYZQ01035162.1:57635-69871 GCA_013400655.1 Mystacornis crossleyi | reverse complement strand
GGTTCAGGGACACAGATACCAGCTCTGCACTGAAGAGTGCCATACAATGTTTAGAATGTTTCTTTGTCATCAAAGCTATTGAGAGAAAGATAGAACTTCTTTTCTTGAGGTCTAAGATAAGCTATGCTGCCCTTTAATTTATTTGTGGTAACAATCCCAAAATATTATCCTCTGCCAGCTATAACTTTCTGTAAATATGCAATTATTCCCAGAAAAAGAACGTTCTTCCTGTTTCCTCTGTCCCCATTTTCTTCTATGGTTCTTTATGCAAGTATAAAATTTTTCTCTTATGATAAATCCCAGAGGGAATGTGTTTCATTCCCTAGGATTCTTCTTGCACTGTTGCTTTGTTTGCTAGAGCTGAGGCTCTCTTTCACCATAATTTTATTGCATTTTAACTGCTTCAATGGATATGCTGTGAACAGTAAGCACTGTGGAAGAAGGTAGGAAATCACATCTGGACAGCATTGTGTTTCTGTACCCAGAACCAATATAACATATGGTTTACAGGCTTTTTAAAAAGTTGTCAGAAATGAGGCATTTTGATAAATACCTGCAGAAGAAACCCAAGTTCTTGGCATTTTGTGTGCTAAACATAATTGAAATCCAGCCTTTTTTCACCTGAAGTAGTAGATGCATGCATTGTCTTAAAGTGAAAATTTTAGCTGTGCATTATCTGTCACGGAAGTGACCATTTGGATGGGTTCTTTGAGGAAAGAAAGACAACATTTCCTCTTTCTCTTTTCTTCTCCCTCTTTCTCTCCTGGAGCAGCTCCAAGAGAGTATTTCTTTAAAGGATACATATGGGCAGAATGTGATTGACAGATACTCTGAAAATTGCCCTATAACTGGAAAATGGCTCCTATTGGGCCTATCTGGAGGGGCGTGCAAGAACAAAACACAAACAGTGCTGTATTGTGAGCCCAGGAGATTGCCCAAGATCATGTGATCACATTTCAGGGACATAAATTGATGTGGTCTGGGGATTGAGAGAGAGCTGAATTGATCTTTTCCTTTTCTTCCTTGTAAAAATAATAATAAACTTAACCAAGCAAAACACTTTCCTTGAGTGTAGCATGTTGGAAAGCTATAGGACAGAAAATTATAATCCCTCATGGTAATACTTAATAAATAGATATCTACTGGATAAATAGATTGACAGCCATGTTAAACCTTTCATTATTTCAAGAGGAGAATTCAGGTTAGATGCATTTGCCTCTCTGCCACAAGCCCTTCAGAGCACTCACTTGAGAAGAGCTTTTTGCTCAGTGTAGTCAAGGAACATCAGTGAATTTAAGTTAACAGTTAAAATCCTTAAAGATGTCTAAAGGCGATCTGAGCTTCACATATCTTCTTTCTGATGTCTGAGTTCAGTCTTGTAAGATCTGTAAGGTTGTTTTTCCTCCTCAGTGTTTTTCTGATTCAGATGAATTTTTTTCCCTTGTGTTGATCTGTAGAGGACGACATGCAGATTGATGAAAAGTGTGTGGAAACAGGTAACTGAATTCACTTGCGATTATTTTGTTTACTTCAAGGCAGTAGCTAGTTAAAAGCCTCATTTCCTAGATGAAACCACTCATTCTTCTAGTGAACTTAATGGTAGAAAATTCTATTTTTCATACCCTGGAAACCTCATCTAGAATAACTGTATTTAAATGAGCTGTTTGCAGTTCTGGTGTACAGTGCTTATAGTCAAGTGTTTCAACCAGCACAAAACTATCTCCTTGAATGAGATCCAGCCTCTTTGATTCAGGTGTTGGATTGTGGCTGTAATGTTACCATAGTATTTTGCCTATTGCATATTTGATGCCATGCATATTTTTGTGGTCATGGAGAGCCCATACAATTCACTGTCAAGAAACTGACCTGGGGAGAACAAGGAGCAAGCACAGGTTTTTACTTGTGAACACTAAGTGTGAAGATTGGTAGCTTGAGTTGCTCCCTAAAGCAGTGCAGTTCATTCTTCCTTCTCCAAGGTAATTCAGAAGTTCTCATGGAGCGATGTCATCTTGCAGGGCTGTGTGAAAAGAGATGAAGCAGTTAATTCAAGTATGGTGAGCTGTATTTTGCCACCTCAGGGTAGGGGAGCTGGGGAAAGTATATGTGAGACAAGCCGACAGAAGCTGGAAAACTGATTTCTGATTCTGAAATTCATTAGAAGGAAAAGAATTAAATTTTGAATTTATTTTAATATCTTTGCTATCTGGATTACTAAACAAGATGAAGAAACATTTGAGTCAGGTAAGTTCTTCTGACCTAACTCTAAATTCCTTGCTATTGTTCTGCTGTGAGAAGGGCGTCCAGAGACAAACAAGTGTCTTGCAAACAATCAGGTGGCAAAAACCAAAATGCTACTTTAGCTTCAGAAGCCATTCTGGCTTGAAAAGCCATTATATAAAATCTTGTGGCTTTAAGTCTTCCTCTTGCTCTCTGATTACCTTAGTAGTAAGGTTTCTGTCCTCTTACCCCAAAAATGTGAATGTTTCTTCTCGTGCATCAGTAGCAGATCTGTTTGTCCAATCCTCATCAGTTATACCCGTGCAAGCTGTGACAGCAGGGGCTGCACTGATGTCAGCAGGTAATTGGATTACCTTCGGTAGTATGGAGGCCTGAATCCCCAGTGCCTGTAGGAGTTGATGTGGTAAAGAGGAAAGCTGCTTCTGGACTCCTGACTGTGGGCATGGCTGGCACACAGGAAAGAAAAATGCTTATAAAATTCATTATTTATGTATAAAAAATACAATCAATCACTAATTCTTTTTAAACCAAGCTGATATGGGGACTTTTTTTTTATTTTTCATTTAGGAAGCAGCTGCTTATTTACAGCATGTTGAGAGTTCTGCAAAACTTAAGTCTTCTAAAACAAGTAATTTCTTCCCTAAAATAAAACTACCACTAAACTTCTCATTTGAGGTATTTGGTAATCCTGTGGAGAAGAGTGTCATTGTACCTTACATTTGCTCTTCTCCACAAGGTCCCTACCTGCCAGTTCTTCTGCCAGTTCTTCTTTCTGCACTTTCTTCTCTTAGCACAGGTGGTTTGTTCTCTTCCACCTCTCAAGCAAAGCCCAAGGCTTTTAAGGCAGAACCAGCAGGTCTGCAGGGCAGTCTTTTTTTTCAGGCTAGGATGTTTCTGATAGCTGCACTTGGGGATTACTGTTGCAAATCCTGTTCAGTGCTGAGTCAGCTTTCTGCTGTAGCCACACAGTCAGAGGAATAAAGGTGCAAATATTTGCTGTTCTACATTCTACTTTAACTACTAGTTGCAGATGTATTTTGCAGTATTTTGCAGATGTATTTTGCAGTACTGACACAGATGTTGCAGTTGAATCCTGCATTCTTTGGGAACTGAGAATTCATGCTCGAAGAAGCACATTTTAGATTTAATGTCTGCAGTACCTGTTTTCTACCTTCCCTAAATGTGTTGGACAATGCTGGTTGGAATTTTTATTTAGATCATAGTATAGACTGTCTTCTCAAAACTAATTGTTTTATGTCTGTCTCTATCTGAATGTGCAGAGGAGCTTAAAGAAGGTAACACTAACTTTTTTCTCCCTGTCTCCTTAAGCAATAATCTAATAGAATTTATCTGCTTATTGCTTTATCAGGAACTACCACTCTTCTTGCAATACCAAGTAGCTGAATTGCTTATTCCCTGTAGGATTCTACACTGCACTCACCATAGAAGAGAGTGTAGATAAAGCAGAAATATTTAAACATGTTTGAATGATGGCTCAAGAGACCTGAAGATAGAAATGATATGGGCATGTGTCAGCTGAAGAGTACTCTGAACATTGCCCTGAATGAGCAGTTTTGTGCCAAGTAGCTTTTTCCATAGTCACAAACTGGTTGTTAGTACATACAGAAATGTAGGAATAAAACTCTATTGTAAAGGTACCAGTAATGAAGAGTGTATAGACATGAAAGAGCAATTAACGTGCATCTAATTTTGTTTCAGTACTTTCAATGCTTATGAGATAACTGTAAATCAAAGAGTCTAATGCTAAAAGCTTTTCAAAGTGATGAAAATAATGTTTTTCCTTGGAACGAATGCTGCTTTTAAAGACATGCCTATGTCTTCTGTATCTCATTCTTGCTTTAGCAAGGCCTAAATAAAGGGAACACACAGCTTGGATAACTACATGCGCCATTAGGGCAAAGTAAGGAGTTCTTTTTGAAAAGAAAGAACTTTTCTTTTGAAAAAGAAAGCTAAACACTGGCACCACTTTTTTCCTTGGTTATTCGTTTTCAAATCACCTTTCTCAAATAGTTTCTAAACTTTCTGAATATTGATTTATTGGAAAATGGCTGTGTTTGAGCCTTATATGAGAGATTTAATAAAAAAAAAATACATAAAAAGTTTTAGAAGTTTCACCTGAATAGTGAAGCCTTCATGAGGAACAGCATGAGAATGAGGACAAAAAGAATCAGAGGAAACAGGTTAGGCTCACATGTTGGAGCACAAATATCACTGATCCAATGAAGAAAAAAGAAATAATAAAATCAGGTCTTCATTTTGCCTGAAAGATCTGAACAGACACAAGTTGCATTTTCCAAACATGCTATGGGGCAGAAACTGAGTTACAAATTTTGAGCCATTGATTTGTTATTTAGTTTTAACTAAGGAGTGCTTGTAAGATAGATTTCACCTGAAAAGCTTAAATTATGTAGAGGTTTTTTTCATTAATTTCAAAACATTGTCTGGTATCTAGATATCTTAGGAATGAAACAAATAGAATGTTAAACTGCAAATTTAATTTAGAAAGTACCAAGACTTTCTATTTTTATTTTTTTCTTACAGTGACCCATTTGAATCAGTCATTGGTCATGTGAAATATTTTGATATTTCACGTTATGGAGTATCATGCTTTTAAAATTATATTAGGCATCATACTTCCACATATTTACTGAAACTCCTTTTTTTTCCCTTGTTAGCCATCTAGCTTTTAAGCTTTCTTTGTTCTTTTTTATTTCATGAGTATTTGTTCTTTGTGTTCTAGAAGAGGAAGAATTTGGTGAATTTGGTCAACGAGTCTTTATTGGTATGCAAGACTCAAGATAAGTAAAGTCTTTGCAGCTTGATCTACATTAAGTGTTTGTCTTAAGTTAAATAAAATACTTTGTTTAGTAAAGGCTGACTAAATGGAATACAGCTTACTCTGTTTTCCAGACTTCAGGAAATCTCTTTCCTCCTAATAATGCTCAATCTCTCCATTTAAATTTTTCATCCTGTTAGGGTTCTACAGAGGCTTGGCCACTGCTACTTAAACTTGACTTCATGATTCATTTTTCTCAAAAGTAACGTCTGTCATCCACTGAGAATCATTATGAGGGCTTTCATTAGAAAAGTACACCTATATGTGAGGTTTTCAGAGTTGGATGGTCAAGGGGGGCAACAAATCTACCCCTATGGTTATTAAACCACAGTGACCTTTAAAATACACGTTCTGGAGACTGGAGCAAATGTTCCAGACTTGCCTCATGAGAGCAAATCACCTACACTATCAAAAAAAGTTGACCTGTTCTGTAGAGATGCCTCAGGTAGTCAGAAACTTCTCCTTCAGCTTGTTTTGGGGATCTTTCAGGAATCTTTAATTCTGGGCTAATTTTCAGGTGACTTTCAGTGGGATTTCACCTACTCTCTAGCTGTCATTTAATGCTGAGATTCTACCAAGCTGTCATATCAAGTGCAGCAATGAAATTCACTGACCTTCACCTTGCAAAAAGCTCAAAAAAGAGAGTAAGTTGTGAGGCTTAGAAAGAGGCCCTGGGGGCTGAAGGACTAGTTGCCTGCATCTCGGGTGTATTTTCCAGTCCTGATGCCTCTGCCCTTGCAGCTGGATTCCGCAGAAGCATGCGGCTGTGTCGCAGGAAGGCCCGGCTCAACCAGCAGTCCTGCTACTCCCGGTGCCCCAGCAGCTGCTACAGCAGCCTGGCAGCTCCCTACGAAGAGGTGGTCAGGTACCAGCGGCACCCAACAGACCGGCACAGACTGATTATCCTCGTGGGTAAGAGCTTAACGACCTTCAACGGCAAATTGCACCCTCTTCTGCCAGAGGAGAGGAAATAGTCTGATCCACAGGGGTTTCCTGACTGCAGTGGTTGCTGACTGTGCAGGCAGCTCTCAAATCAACACTTCAAGAATTATTGTAATTTGACCCCATTACTGGGGTTAAAGTTTAATGTAGGTATCATCTTCTTTGCTTGAGATAGTGAGTGTTTAAAAACAATAATAATAGAGTCCTTAGAAAAAGCCACACAGTTACAAATGCTGGTTAATAATGGATTTTATTAGGAAAGTGGTTCAGTTTTATATTCAGTTGGGACTGAAAATGATGAGAAAACATTTGTAACTTAATAGAAAACATCTCTGCATGGAGGCATTTCTACAACCAGTGTTAAATGCATAGATATGACAATAATAAGTATATTAACTCCAGACTAGAACAATCTCACTCACGGGCGGTATGGAAAGCTGCCTTTAGTAATGCTTGTTATGGGACATACTGTATTAAGTGGGCTACAGGCTCTCAAGGAGACTTTAGTTGTAGTGACTGAAGGGAAGCTGCTGTTCTGCACTGTTCTATGGTCCTGATAAAGCAAACTGAGGAAAGGCAAATCCACCATCCTTTCTAAGTCTGGAAGTATTTGATAAGTTTTTTCTTTTAAAATAGTACTGCTGAGTTGCCTCCTGGGTATGGCTATATTGCTGGAGAGTGATTTGTACCCTGTCAGTAACTTTAGTTGCTCTTCCAACTTTCCAGGTCCTGCAGGAGTTGGTGTGAATGAGCTACGGCGAAGGCTTATCACAAGTAACCCACGAGAGTTTCAAAGTGCCACACCTCGTACGTAACGCTTCTCCTCTTTCCTCCACTACCCCAATCCAAACATGAACAGGAAATGCCAAGTCCCTTCCTCTTGCCTTTGTGCATTCATAAACTCTTTGCTCTATGGCTGTTTCTTCAGTTCTCTGAAAGCCAGTAATGTTTGCTTTCATAGGGGTTAGTTTAAAATACTCTATCTCATTTTGGCAAATAAGATAAAAGGTATTTTCAAATTCCAGCTTCTGAAATCATTAAAAGTTTTATGGAGGTGAAAGTTATGTGCATGATTTGGTTTAATTTTGATGTTTGCTTTTCCTAGTTAAAAAAAAAACAAAACATTTCTTGGAGATATTTTAAGTTCTTAGGGTTTAAGTGCTCAGGTATGAGAATGAAGACAACAGAAGTCGGTGCTTAATAGGCTTTGCAGCTTTCCTCATTAGCCTTCTAGTCTCAGATGAGACTTACGCAGCTTAACTTCTGACGTAACAACTGAAATTATTTCTACCTGTGCTTATTTGGTTCTTGTAATTTAGATAACCAAACTGGGAATTATGGATCTGAAGTTAGATGAAAATTCAGGACTTTGTGCTTAAGATCCCAGGTATAGGGAAGGTGCAAGTGTGGGAAGCTTGTGTGGTTTTTCTGAATGAACTTTAAAACATTTTGCCTCTGAGGAGTAAAAATAGTTGTGCAACCAGTTCCAAGGCAGTTCCTGATTGCTTTGAGTCACAACTATTTGGATTAAACTACTTTTCCATTCCAAGAAATGCAGTTGTGCTTTGATAGCTTTCAATGACTTGCCACTGGCAAACCATTATAGTCCATGGGGCTTTTGCTCTGGATTAACAAATGGAAATAACATGTTATTATTTATGAAAATACTGATTGATAGTTCTTCATTAAGTTCATTTTCAGTTATAAAATTACAATAGTTTAGTTGCAGCTGATTTTTTTTGTGTGTGTTGTTATATCTTCTTTCAGACACCACTCGTGTTCAGAAAAGTTATGAAATGAATGGTCGTGAATATCACTATGTATCAAAGGAAACTTTTGAAAACATGGTGTATAGCCACAGGTGAGTAGGAGAGATGAATTTCATTTTTATTACTTAAAATGCAACATGATCCAAGAAAATAGTTTTGTAGTTAGGTCCCGAGTCTGGGCTCCTCCACTCTTACTGTGTATGTCTGGTGTAAATTTGGGTCAAACTACTTGAGACCGTTTCTTCCAAGACTGTGTTCGTGCAGTTGCAAATAACTCCTCCACAATCATTCTCAGAATCCTTCTAAAAGAACATAGGCGCTCTCTAGTCCTGAGCTCATTAAGTGTGCTTGTGAGTTAGAAGTTTAACTCTCCTGGAAACCAGACTGCTTTCAAAAATTTAGCAGTGAATCACACCTGTTCCTGACCTACGACTGCATTGCAGGATCTCTGCAGTGATGACACATATGTAGTTGAACTGTAAGGGCTAAATATTCAAAAGTGTCTGCTCCTTTCTATGCATCAATAATCTAAGACAGACCAGCTCAGCACCACAGAAGCTACACTCACTGAGCTGTGCCAAGTGCTTTGAGATCTTCGGATTTATCAAGTTATTTGTAGTACGTAATTGACAAGCATTGACAAGTAAAATCACAACCTCTAAACACAAAATTCATAAAACCATTATAGGTAAAAAATGCATGTTTTGGAGATGTTGAACTGTAATGGTTTTGCTTTTGTGCCCAGTGTAGCAGGGAAAAGCAAAGGTGAAGGTTCATCAGTGTTCACTGCGTTTTATGATCATTCAGTCCTGATCACTGGATTATAATTGAAGATTTCACCTTTAAATGGAACCTTTTTGAAACTCAAATGCTCTTTCATTTTCCTTCTTCCTCACCACTGTTGCAGAATGCTGGAATATGGGGAATACAAAGGGTACCTGTATGGTACCAGTATTGATGCAGTGCGAACAGTCCTTGATGCAGGAAAGGTCTGTGTAATAGATTTAGAACCACAGGTGAGTGGTAAAGGGGCAGGGAATCTTCTGAAAGGAAAAATAATTTTCTCTACACTCTTGAGCCATTGGAATGGTGTTTGTTGCTTTGTCTTGTTTTTCACTTTACCTCATGGTGCTTATTAATAATAGATTATTCTTTTCATGTGTCTAGCGGGTGGTGGTGGTACTACAGTGACAAGTATGTTGAGACAGTTCGTTTTTTACCAAGTCAGCAGCTGCATTATCAGTTTGGATGGTATGGAAATGAGTTTTCATACTTACTTAAAATAAGCATTAGTCTTTCACGTGGAGACCTGTTGCATGGGATTTCTTCCTCCTCCAAGCCCTATTAGTTGAGAGTTCTGTCCTTCTGTTAGCAATCTCGGAACACCCTTTGGTAAAAGCAGCAACAGTTAAAGTAATCAAGCAAAAGCTAAAAATTTTAGTGTGCCTTTATGCCTTTATTTCTCTCTGGAAGTTACAGCTGTTAGTAACCTGCTTCTTCACTCAGATGCTATTCACTTTTCTTTGCCTTCTATTTTTGCATTGAATTTTCTGATGAAGATAAGGCTAATAAAAGCCTGAGCTTGTAAATACCTAAGATACTTAGAGCTGTGTCCAGCAAAATCTGGCTAACCTTTTCTGAATTACTTGCATATTTAGTACTTGGGAGCTGTTTGGGCTATGCTGTTCCAACATCTCTAACTGAATGTAGAGAGTGACACTGTAACTCGGTAATTCTTGGATATTTCCCTCTAATTATGCACAGCCAATGTGCCTGAGCCTTATGCTGACAGGGGTTTGTGTGTGCTTAAAATAGAAATTAAGTTACAAGACTTGTGGGGTACTACTCAAAACCTGAAACTGCTGTAAGAGGCAGATAGGTCACACCTTAGTCTTCACATCAAAAACTGTCCTTGGCTTTCTTCTGTTACATTTTTAAGCAAAGGGGAAAAAGTGGGGTGTTGGGGCTTTGGGATGTGTAATCTTGCCACTTGCACATATGTGCCATTATCATTTTTTTAGGGTGTGAGTTTAAAGTTTTGGAAAGGGTATGAAGTAAGAGCAATGAGGTAGCAGAACTACTGCTGAGTTGCATATTTTATTTTAAATCTGGTGGCTTGACCAACTTCACATGCTATGATTTTCTTTTGCTTTTCTTTTTTTTTTCCATTCCCTCCACTGCTCTGCAGTAATTTAAAAAACTTTACTAGCATTAGGATATGTTCCACAGTAAAGGAGTTGGGAAAGCACGATACTTTCTCCCCGCATGGTACAATAACATGGTACTTGTTCCAAAACAAGTTATAATAAAAAATAGTTATAGTTAAAGAAGAACAGGTTTCAAATGCATCTTTAATGTGGTGGATTGTAGAGATCTGTTAATGACACTGTTCCATCATTCACTGGTATTGAAAGCATCTCCTAACAAGGTCACCAAGCAGAATTAAGTGATGTCACAGTTGCTCAACAACGTCTGGTCCAGGGATTATTAGTGAGATCTGCCTTTTTATGGGAGTAAAACTGGGATGAATACACTTGAAATGCTTCATTTTACTCTTCATTTGCAGGGTATACAAATAGCCCGGACTCATGAGTTAAAGCCCTACATTATATTCATCAAGCCACCCAGCATAGGTTGCATGAGGCAGACTCGTAAAAATGCTAGGATCATTACGGATTATTATGTGAACATGAAGTTCAAGGTGAGATTTGGGAATAAAAGAGATTAATAAACTCAATCTGAGATTCTGTTATTAGAACATAATGCATTCTACTATGCTACAATGTTAACTCTTTAAAAATACTACTGTGTCTTTAGGATCAAATCTAATTATTCTTATCTTTTTCTGTAGATTTTGTTGGGATTTCTTTCCCTCCTCCAGATTGGCTTTGAAGCATAAGAGATGTAATTTGTATCTAGGGGGCTGAGGCATTTTGCTTCAAAAAGTCTTTAAAGGAGAAGCTACTTTGCATATTTTTGTTTTAATTAGCTGCCTTGTGTTAATATTTGAATCAACAAGTATATTTACTGTTTGCACTGAAATCCTTGGAATGTGCTTCCTTCAGTAATTTATTTTTTCACAGTCATAAGAATGTATTATTATTTCATGTATGCTTAATGACAGTATCAATCCTATACTAAGTTCCGTAGATAAAACACATCTTGCTCGCAGGAAATGCATACCTTATATTTAGAATATATACAGCACTTTGTTACAATTGTTTCCATGCAATCATAATCAAATTCAGTATTTTAATATTTTGGAGACCTCAGTCTATAACCATGTGGAAATGAGTCATGATTGCTATGACAGAAAGTAACATGGACACTAGGGAAATAAACTAAAATTTGGAATAAGAACACAAGCATTAGTAGATTTGCCATCCAGTCCCTAACATTCTCTGCCAGCACTCATGATTAGAATAACTTTTCTACGGCAAATGGTGCATAGTGAAACACAAGGTATTTCCTTGGGAAGCATACGGCAGGCAGCTCTGTTTCTGAGACCTGGAACTGACTGTAGCAGGTGTACTTTATTACAGCAAACTGTAAATGAAATAAAGTAGACTGACATTATCTATTGACCTCTTGTTTATGTGGCCCAAGGTGTTTTGCAGATGCTGTGCAAGTATGTTTCTCTACACAACTGTGAAGTTTTATAGACTTGCTCTGTCTCACAGGAAGAAGATTTACAGGAGATGGAAGATTCAGCTAAGAAAATGGAAGCTCAGTTTGGTCAGTTCTTTGATCAAGTGATTGTGAATGACAATTTACAAGAGGCATCTGCGCAGCTGCTGTCTGCAGTGCATCGTGCACAGGCGGAGCCCCAGTGGGTCCCTGCAGTATGGATATGCTCAGACACTCAGCCCTAATTCTGAGCAGCAGGCAGCTTCAGAAAGATTACAGCTTATGTTTTACTTCAAGAATAATCCTAATGTCAGGATTCCAAGAATTTATCTTTGTAAGTGAGGGATTTGGAAGAGGATTAGGAAAGAAGCTGCTACAGGAGATATAATCATACTATGTTCTGTGTAGCTCTTGAGCTTTTTATGTTACAGTTGCATCCACTTTTGTACAAAAAAAGGGAAATACTGTGAACACTCAATTACAAGAATAAAGACAAATCTATTTTGTTGCATCTGCGTTATTTATTTACACGTAAGTTCAGAAAGGTCCTTTCCTTTCTTTTAATTATGCTCATTCTGGTACTGTGATGCCTCTACATTCTGGAAGCCTTAAAAATTTTATTGAGTCTGAATGTGCTTTTTGCGTGTTGTCGGCGAGCAGTGTTATTTTGGTTTACTGCTAATCCTTTTTACCTTTTAAGATAGGATTGGTGTTGGCATAATATGAATTAGTCCAAAACCCAGTTATCTTCATAATACATGTAATGTATCTTTTCTGCTGTTTCATCAATTCAAGTGAGTACA
>VYZQ01035162.1:0-57374 GCA_013400655.1 Mystacornis crossleyi | reverse complement strand
GGCGGTGGGGCCGGAGCGGGCGGGGGGCGCGAACGGCTGCGGGGGGCTGCAGCGCGGGGCACCCTGCAACGGGCTTGGAGGGCGGCGGAAGCTCGGCCCGCCTGAGCGTTGTTGCTGAAGGGATGTGGCGGGGCGCTCCCCGGCAGCAGCTGCTCCGGGGAGGCGGAGCTGAAGCGCGACGCGGGAGCGGAGCTCCCTGGTAGGGAGGCTCCTGCATCCCCGCTCCGCTGCGGAGCCGGCGGTGCTCGCTCTGCTGCATCCGGCGGGAGAGGGGAGGTAACCGGCCGCAGGGTCGGGCGTTTCTGCCCATCTTTGCTGCGGAGGCATGCAAGCATTTCTTCGTGTTTTTTCATATAAATCTCTCAAAAGAAAATCTGCAAAGCTTTAATAATTGTAAAGGCTGCTTCAGTGTTTTAAACATCGGGGACTTTTAAACCTTTTCTGCTCTGCATCCCAGAATGGACACCCGGAAGGTTGGGTAGTTCGGTTCTCCCCCTGAGTTTCCAGGTGCGTCCCACCGTCTCGGGGCCTGGCTCAGGTGTGCAAACACCGGGTTTGACTGAGGCAGCGGCTGCCTGGTTTGTGGGAGTCTCTCCGTTTCGAGAGCACCATTTCGGGGGGGCCATGTCAGAGCACTCAGCGGCTCTTCTGTCCATAACAAAACGTCCATGGGAACCTATCCCCAGCCTACCCTTTCTGTGAAGTTTAGAGTGAGTTACTTCAGACTCTGTGAAACTGCAAATGGACCAAAGCTGGTACCTCTGTGGCAGAGTTTGGGACTGTCACACAGATGGACAGATAAATATTCACCACTGGCTGCTTGCATGTGGTTTCCTTTGCTGCAAGGAATAAATGATACAGAAATCAATGCACTTGCCAGTTGTTTTGTAGAAGGTAATAAAGTGGAGAGGTACTACAGAATACAGACATACTGTGGCACAGGCAGTGAATACTGTATAAGAGGTTTGTGGCTTTTGTTTGTTTTTATAGGGTTTTTAGCTTTTTGTTTTTGTAAATACCAAGTATCTTAAACATCTAATATTTACTGCCACAAGAATGTTGGAAACAGTAAAAGTAATGAGATCTGACCTTTACCGATATTTTTTTCCCTTACGGTGCACCAGCGTAGCATGACCAATCCCCACCAGCTTGCTGGGTGGCATTTAGGGTGTGCAGTTCTCTACCTGTGTAAATGGCACTTGCTCCAGTCTTCATGGCCAAAATCCAAGTGAGAGATTTGAGGTCTAATCCCACAAACCCTTCCTTGCATGAGGCATCTCATTTGCTTTGGGTAAACGAACCAATGTAAAATTTGCTCACAGGAACCTGTACCAGCATGCAGTTACAGGTTTTTTAGTGCAAGTAACATTTGCTGCCGTGGAACAACCTGCCCTTGTTTCAAATGGGAGTAGTTCTGGGTCCTGACCCAGGGGCAGGAGGGTTCACATCCAGCTAATCCTGGCTGACTGAAGTTTATTTTTAGTTCAGAATTAGCTGGGGTTCAATGTTAGCAGCGTGAGGGAGCATAGACCAGTTCACAGTGCCTCTTTCAGGGAACAACTTCAAATGATATGGGAAAGAAACAAGTGGTAAGTTTGTGGATCCTTGAGTCTTACCAGTGTTACAGCCCTTTTTATTTCTGGTATCAACTGAATTTTCTGAGCATGGGAAATACTTATTTGTGTATGTTCTTTCAATATAATTGTGTGGTACAAAATGTGAAAGGTAAGTCCTTTTTTTAGGTGAGAGAAAGGTACAAACTCAGTTTCAGATTATTATCAGGAAATACTTTTAGATTTTAGTTGTTTGACCTGCTGGTAAATATTTTCAAAATTATATGGAAAATTAATATTTTATAATGTTTAAAAGTATTTTATAAGTTATATAAGGAAATAAGAGCTTATTTCTTTTTATTGTTTTTATTATTCTGAATTTACAACTTCATTAATAGAAAATAGCTCATGTTATGTACTGTACAATTATACTGAATGCAGAAATTAGTGCAATATTTTTATACTTAAATAGAATGACTAATAAGCTTTTTAATGAAAGTGGTACCTTAATGAAAAGTGAAAATTATTGAAGCTGAAATGCAAAGTGTGCCTCACAAACAGAGGTTAGCTGTATGTTCCTACTGCAGTGCCCATCAGAACTCTAGCAAAGGCATATTATTCCAGCATCTTTTATATCCTGCTTTTATGTAACATCTCCATTAGGAATGTTTAGCCATTTAGGATGCATACAGAGCAAAACATACCTTGGATGTTCTGATCTGAAGCTGTTTTCTGAGAGGTGGTTTCCTGCTGACAGAAGTTGACTTTTGTCTGTCTCTTGTCTTTCAGTGCCCGCCTCGTGCCCTTCCTCCAGTGCCAAGGTAAAATCATTGCATTCTGTGGAACTGATCATGATGCTGTACTGCCGATTTTGAAAGTAATAACATTAAGAGGAATAAGTTTGATAAACATCTGAGTAGTAAAACTGCTCCTCTTGCTAATTTATTGTCCCAAAATGCTTTACAAGGAATGCAAAGCATTTTGAAGTTTTACAGAAGCCAAGAAATTTTACCATATTACCTCAGTTTTAATATTCGTGAGAGATAAACCCTTTAAAAAGTTTTAGACAAATATCCTAGTTTTAATGTCTAGTATAGTTTAATTATTGTCCTTTTTACTCTTCTTCCTCCCTCTTATTTTGTGTTCTTTAGTTTACTTGAATCACAAATCCTTTAAAACGGGAATTTCTGCAATTAGACTAGATATTCTTTAGTAGGAATATAGGAATCTATTAGTTTGATGTAGTATAGAGAAAAAATTAGGCTTTTTTTTTTCAGTGTGGAAGGAAAAGCAGTTATATAGTTTTTATGACGTGGTACTTCAGAATTCCTTCCAAGTACCTGAAAGTAAATGTGATGTTTATGATTGTTGACAGATATTGTCTTTTTAGCGATGGATGGGCTCAAATGTTTCATAACTTTTGTTGGTTTGTTATATATCAGGCAAGTAAGACAAGTTTTAATTAGCCAGGTGATTAAAGCTTTTAATCTGATCCACAGCTAGCCAATCAGGAAACTGTGCATAGTCACCAACAAAGTATTGAATCTTGCTGATTGCCTCATACCCTGTTGTACACATCTGCTCACAAAGAGGAGTGGGGATAAGAAAATGAGCCATAAAAGCAGCAGTGTGAATTTCACGGTTGTGAATTGTAATCGATTCAAACTTAACTTTCTTTTCATCTTTTTACACTGCTCGTCAACAACTTTTCTTCTTCAATATGAAGTGGAAACCAAGGTGAGTTATTAAAGAGAACTACAAACATTGGTAGTTTCTTTTGGTGCCACTCATTCTCTCTTTAAAGATAGAGCCTTATACTTTTCCTAAATGCAGGCTGATTATTTAAACTGTGCTGCCATTGTTAGAACTGTCGTTTTTCTTTGCTCTCTTTACTGTTTGCTGTTTCCATTAAGGTAACTGAACGTTGCCACTGTGCTTTAAACAATAAGTTTACTTTTCAGAGCATTATTCAGAGCATTTCAGTTTATCACAACACAAATGCATGTGTGTATTGAGCCTTTGCTGCATATAAGACTTCTCACCCTGATTTCTTACCACGTTTTCCTACCATCTTCTGTACTCCTCCTTGTGTGAACTGGTGAATCGTTATCTTACCTGTAAAAGACAAATGATGTCATAATTTGTAAAAAAGAATGTATTTCTTAACTTGCAATAGGATGGCTGTTAAAAAAAGGAAATGAAGGTTTCTCCTTGCTGTGCACCCATGCTTCTGTTTTATGTTATGTAGATGAAATTCCACTTAGTCGTCCCAAAAAAAGGAAATCCAAAGGAAAGACTCCATTAGGTAAGGTCCTTCCAAGACTGAAAACTTTTCTTCAGTTCTTTTATTCCTGCTATTTTTTCCTTTCTAATATCTTTGCGTGATTCATTAAATAATCATTTCCAGCTGTAAGCTGCTTATGCTGAATGTGTTAAGCACTTGAATTTTTGAATGAACTAAGATGAAACTCATTTACGAATTCGGCTCAATTTCAGTCCTTGGCCAAATAAAGTCACAAGTTAATCACTCCATTATCACTGAACAGTTGATTCTAAAAGATGACTAGCATCAGAGCTTTGTATTTTTACAAGAAGCAGATCTGCAGAACAAACATACTGTTTTAAGCAAGATTGTAAGTCTGATCTATCTTTCGGTAAAGCAGAACATGTTAATAGGATCTAGTGGATTTCTGTAACCAGTTGACTTGGGTCTGTGTAAAAGTTTGATGAGTAAACCTCCTTTATTTGCTTAAAAGTGAGGCCTCACTGACAGACCTTTAAATGCAACAAGCAGAGCTGTTCCTAGCAGGATATCCTAAGGATTAAGTTTTGTTTACTGTTGTTTTCAGTGAGCTGAAAGATGTTGCAAAGTACACCTTGACTTGTTGCCATTACTTTGCTGGTTAATTTTGCATTTTAACACAAGAAGGGTTATAAAAGGTGGGTAAACCTGAGCTTGAAGTGGAAACAAAGATTCAGTTGTTACCATAAAAACTGCAGTCCTTGAAAGAGCTATTAAAAAACGTGTGATGTAAATTGGAGAAGTAATTTTGTCTTTCTGCATCTGATCATGCAAATTGATGCTACTGCAATATAATATGAATTCATGTTAACCTCTCACAGAAATATAATTCCTCCAAAGTATAAAAATTCATGTCTCAGACTGGAGTAAATATCCTTCAGTGTTTTTTTTCTGCTCCTTCTTTATTGTGCTGTATGTTTAGCATTTAAATTTTCCTTTGATGTGATGCCATCTTGCCTTAGCACATTTCTGTGTGGATCACCTTGTAATAAACTGTTAATTTTTTCTTGCATTATAATCTTTGCACATAGAAAAGAGAAATACAGAGGTGTAATGCTTTCCTGTGGCGGATTTTTTTCAGGCAGTCCTCTGCTGTATGCCCAAATGAGAATTGTGCTACTTCTTGGGTACTTAAATTCCCTCCTGAGCATGAAACTGTTACAGTGAAATACCTTTGTCTGTTTCGACTTCTCATCATTGATTCCCAACTCCTGTATTTCCTAGCCAATGCATTTTCAGCTCAGTTGTTGCTCAGCTGGGCAACAATGTAGTCAATGGCAGCTTTCTCTTGCCTGTTTCTCAGTGGCTCTGAACTCAGGCTGCTGGATCTTTTCATGTGGTTTTTAGATGGCATCGTGCAAGCAGCGGTTCGTCGGCAGTCTGAAAGCAGCGAGCCCCTGACTCCTGAACCTCCTGATGCCCCTCCTCAGAGGAAACGCAAGAAGAAGAAAGTACCTACTGGTATGTGAAATAGTTATAGATGGGAAAGAGCAGTAACTAAAACTTGGTAACACAGAAATACGACTGGACAACGTGAATTTTGGTTTAAAACATTTCATGTGCTTCTTCACTTAAAACCGCTGAAAGTAATCTCTGGGTGAGTGGTAACTTAGAGCTTCACTTTCTGGTTTCAGATTTCATAGGGTACAAACCTCCATGAAAATAACGGCAGTAATGATTTGGAAATTATATAATACTTTACATAACTCAAAGCTCAGAAGACCATTACTTTTTTTGCCACTCTTTTTATATAATAACTATTTATGTGTTTAGGTGAATGTATTTCCATTTTTATGAAAGCTCTGAAACTTTCATGTTGGTTTGGTTTGTTTTAATCTTCAGATTCTGAGACCTCTTTTACCCAGCAAAATGTGGCATCCCTCTTTCAGAATGGAAATGGCATGGATGTCCCTGAAGCTGAAGAAACGGTGATCCGCAAACAGAGAAAAAGAACAAAGTGAGACAAAACTAGAATAGCTCATAACTTGGAATAACTGTGACAGTGAATGTGGCCGAGGAGTATTTTACATTGTCGTTTTAAAAAATGTAAAATCCTAAAACCCACAGTACCATTCAGTATTTCCAGGGTTCTTTCCAGGGTTAAGATCTAACTTTTTTCACTTCTTTGTTCTGTGCATACCTGGATGCATTACAGCTCTGAATATATTTTCATGAGCCTAATAGTTCAGTCACAGACACAAAAAAAGTTAGAATTTGGAACTGCTTTCTTCCATTCTTAACTATCTTAATTTTATGAGAGTTAGCCTTTTTTTCCCCCAATTGTTCTAATATGTTCTAATTATTAATCTCTTATGGAATTAATCTTACGGTTTTAGTCAACTAACTCCATGGGAACTTTAGTCCTTAAAATTATAAACAGGGTAGTAATAACAGATCATAGCCTGATCAGTTCTTATCAGTCAGGTTAGATGTGCTAAATGGTCATAGGAGCCTTTGGATTTTACAAATTAATTCCTATTCTTTCTCTGTCCCGTTGTATGTTCTGTGCCAGCAGGAAACCTCGGCCAGCTGAAATGCACAGTTCCAATGAGCTGGAAGTGGAGGAGGAAGACATCATTGAAGATGAGCACAGAAAGAGCCCAGATCAGCAGCCTGTGTTTGCTGCTCCCACTGGAATTAGTCAGCCTGTTAGCAAAGTGTTTGTTGAAAAAAATCGTAAGTTTTTCTTGTGATTTAAGTAATTTAAGAATATTCTTGCAATTAGAGGAAGCATTATTGTATCTAAAATCCAAATACTGTAGTATTGGGAAGAATTTTTTTTTAAGTTTTCCAAAACAAAAATTATTTGGAAATATATATACATGATAATTTTTCAACAGTGAATGCTGGTGTTGCTGTGCTGGTGTATTTGGTTGAATTTTTTAATTCCACGGTGGGGGTGAAAAAGGTTTCAAAGTACCCAGCTGAGCTCTTTTGACTTAATATTGTCACAGTACCTTGAGAAGAAATTACTTACAGAAAGTCTTTCAAGTGGAAGTTTTCTGCAAGGCATTTGGGTTTTTCTGTTGTTTCGTTTGGGTTTTTTTTGTCCAGGGGAACACTGAGTAATTTCCCAAAGTGCTTTGCCCATTGTTAAATCCATAGTCTGGCCCACCAGGATGCATCTCTCTGACCAGAGGAATCCTGTATCAGTGTAAGCTGACAAAGGGAAGGAAGTGGGGAGAAAAATTTTTCTAACGGAAATTCTGATGATTACAGCTTTTTAACACTCATAAGTATTAATTTAGAAATGATGAAGAAAGGAAACAGAGCTCTCTAAAACTGATTTCCTTATCCTTTCAGGGCGTTTTCAGGCAGCTGACCGTGCAGAATTTATTAAAACCACTGAAAATATCAATGTACTTCTGGACGTGAAGGCTTCATGGACTACTAGAGATGTTGCCCTCTCAGTGCACCGAAGTTTCAGGTGAAAGATAAATGTTCTGATGTAAATAAACATAAATCAGGGGTTTGGTTTTGGTTTGGTTTTTTAATTCCTCCCTGAAAATTAGTGTCTTTCATCTATAGCTGTGGTGTATTTTTATTTCTTTTGGATATTCCTAATAAATGATGGTTCAGGATGCAACAGGTATAAAGTTTATCAGTCTTCTTACTGATACTAGCTTTTGGTATTTGTTGTCAAGAGAATGTATTTCTAGTTTAGACATAATGTGAAATACAGCTTATAAAAAGAATAACTAAGAAAGCCATATTGCAAAGATTCAGACAAAATCTGAATAGCAAGAGATTGAGCTGATAATCAAAATATTAGTCACCTACAGAAATGTGTTAGAAAATAAGACTGACCCATCCCCTGGGTATCATGTATTACTAGAGTAAAAATACCTGAATTCAGATAGTTCTTAAAGAAAAATCCTGATTGGTGAAAAATAGGGAGGAGTGAAATTGGACTGGGGGAATCAGCTTGCACGTAATAGCATTGTATATTTTGTAACATTGTATATTTTTTTAATAGGTGGTTGTGTTAAGACAGAGAATGGGAAGATAACAGTCCTTTTCTCCTGTGGTGTTTTTTTATCTGGAAGCCTGTGCTTCCTTCTCAAGCTTTTCCTTAGCAATGAAAAGATTGCCTTGGGGCAAGTTAGAACATTGTGTAAGTGTAAGGGGCAGTGGTCTTGGGAAACTACAGGCAGCTACAAGTGAAAGTATTTGATTCTTGTAGCTGTAATGAAGGGAAGGCAAAACATCTTTGTTTTCTTTAAGCACTCAGGTTCTGGTGCAGCCTGTGAAGGGAGGAAACAGAACTCTTGCTTAGAGTTTTTACAACTAGATCAGGAAAAGCACTCAGAAACAATCTCTGAAAGGCTTTGAAAAGCAGGGTTGAACAGATGGATTCATAGGCCTTTTCTATATATAGCTAATTCAAGATGTTAAAACTGGTCTAATGTTCTTTCCTCTATTCAGGGTGTTGGGCCTCTTCAGCCACGGCTTCCTTGCTGGGTGTGCTGTATGGAACATCGTGGTTATCTACATTTTGGCAGGAAGAGAACTTTCCATGGTTTCTAACCTGCTTGAGCAGTATAAGACAATAGCATACCCAGCTCAAAGTTTGTTCTATTTGTTGCTGTCTATCAGTACAGTCTCAGCCTTTGACAGGTAAAATATATTTGTATTTGAAAGGTGTATATAATTTGTGTATAAGATGTTCCTTTCTCCTTTTTATGGCACATTTTGATTTGCTGTTGATGATTTAATTGATATGCTTAAAGAATGATTTTTCATATGGCTGACTGTACAAAGAAAGGGTGTACTTACGCATGCAGACCTTTGGTACTCATTTCTATCCAGTGCTTGCACCCTGCTTCAACACGCTGCTGCTGTTTGTGTGATCAGGAGGTGAAACAAATGTAAGAGCTGACCTGTTTTTTTGGAGGTGGGACTGTGAAGAGGGCTGGAGAACAACAAATGTTTCTATCGGGCTACTTTTCATATGAATCCATTCCCTAGTCAGGTTTGAAACATAACTGTGTGAAAAGTTTTCCTGGCTTAGCTGGGGTTTCTGCATTACAAATTAAGATTGGAATGAAAAGAAAGCAGCTCAGAAAAGATCATAAAATAGACTAGATTCATGGATGTCACAAATATTTCTTTTAGTTACAGGTAAATAAGCCAGGGGAGGAGTTGGTGCTGTATAAAAAATTGTGACTTTTTTCCTGGAAGGATGGCAGGGAGGAGTCCCAAGTTACTCACATTTGCTCCTGTAAGCAATGTAAGCCCTTACATTAGCATGGACACCGAACTGAATGGCAAGGATTAGAGGGGACAGATGTCCCCATGTTCTCCCTGTTTCTGAAAGTCTGCAGTGTGAAAGCTACAGACCTCATGGAACATCCTCCTTCGTTTCCATCTTTCTTGGAATTAGCATAATGGGGACCATTGCCATGTGTGGGATGTAGTTGTATATTAAGACACTGTTACAGAAGCAGAAAAAATACCTTGCAAAAAGTAAAAGAACAGTAGAATACTGTTAGAGGGACAATATCGTTGTCTTACTAGGCTATGTTAATGACTCTTGATTTTGTTACCAGGATTGATTTGGCAAAAGCATCAGTTGCACTGAGGGGCTTTCTTACCCTAGACCCAGCAGCACTGGCTTCTTTCTGTAAGTATTTTGAAGTGGATAGGAAGCTGTCCAGAAAATTTGGTACATGGAAAACTCCTCCACAGTCTTTTTAGTGAAATCTTCCTCCCAGGTTATTTTCTGCTTTAGAATAAATGACTTGCTTAGTAGTTGATAAGAGCAAAGGCCATAAACACTTTGTTCCATACTTCTTTAAAGCATTTGCAATAGTAGCATTAGTAGGGCTGTTACTGAGATAGTTCTTTTCCATTTCTGAATAGAGAACACAAACCTAGCAAAAAAAACAGAATCACAAGATGCAACCTTTGATGTAGCTCATGGATTGCAAAAGTGCAGAAACCAGATTTTGATGGGTCAGGGGAATGTTAAAGAAGAGAGAATGAATTAAAGGGACTTGTCAATGGAGGCAGTGGAGTGAAAGGAAAGAAAATGTAGTGGTTAGTACCATGTCATGATGAGACAGCATTTTGTGAGTTTATATCTGACACTACTAATTCCATTTCTTCCAGTGTACTTTGCTGCTCTTATCTTATCCTTAAGCCAGCAGATGACATGTGACAGAATCAACCTTTACACACCACCTTCAGAAAATGGCAGTATCTGGTAGGTAACAAGAAATCACTTCAGCAAATTATAATATAGCTCACTTAGGGACCCTTGTCAAACTGGCAGATTGAAGCGGTTGTACAAGATATGTAAGAAATTATTGATGAAAGATTTTATTTCTTAACCTGCCTTTGTTTGAGCTTGTCCTGAATATTTGATATTTTCACTGAAAAATAAAAACTCAAGGATGAGTTTGGTCACATTGGTTGCAAATCCATTATACCTCAAACAAGAGTTGGAATGATGCTGGAAATGTCATCTGGCAGGAACCGTAAGAATCTCTTTTGCTTGGGAAGTGGGACCCTACTGAGGTAACCATTTTGGGTTCAAGGGCAGGACATTCTGTAGACAGTCAACAGTATTTCTGAAGGAGTCTGCCACAGGATGCATGGCCATAGCAGACACAGCTGGCATTTAAATATAAACCGTCGTTTCATGTTAGGTGATCCCACCCAGAACTGTTACTTTCTGAAGTACCTATTAATGGACTTAAATTCTGGTAGCACGAGTTTTTAAAGTAAACCAGGAGAGGTAGAACAACGGCACTTACGTGAAAATTTGCTGGTTTGGGCAGTTAGTTTGGGCGGGGACGGGGGTTTAGGGTTTCTGTATAAAAGTTCACTGAGTTGTTTATTAAAAAGCCTAGATTCTATTAACAAAACCATAACCTGCTACTGGTGTGATAGTAAGAAAAGTTGCATCTGGTGTAAATCATACCTCCTTAAAACCCTATCTCATCCACCCCGCAGCATCTGTGCACAAGTCCTTGCATTGGCTTCCAGACAGATTTACTGACTTGCTGTTTGTGTGCCTTGCTGCCTCAGGAGCAAGTGCTTACAAATAAGATTGACTGATGGCATTTTATAAAATTTGACCATGCATTTTGATTTTTGTTTTCTTTCTCTTGACGAAGAAAAGGAATTTTTTGTTGAAATATGCACATGGACTTTCTCCATGAGATTATGGGGTTTCTGAGCTGAGTCGCTGTCTTTGGTAATTGTTCTCTTTACCAGGCCTTTGCAATGCAAGAGCATCATGATGGTACAAGTAGCTCTCTTTTCACATCTGGCTTAGAAAACTTGTGTTGATGATACTCTGTTGAAATTATTGTTGTAACTTCTATGTACCAGTGATGGCTGATGGTTTGATGTGTCTTTCCCAGGACTGCAGGTACAGAGGAAGAAATTGTTCATTCGTGGGTTGTAGTGAATCTCATAGTGTCTGTTCTAGTTGGGACAAGTTGGATCTTCTTGTCTTCCCGACCAGAGCTAGACCACAGTGAAGGTAGGAAATGTTAATAGGCAAAATGTTGTTTATTCAAGTTGGTTTTTTTAATCTGCATTTGGTGTTCAAGGCTAGTCCTGAGAAATTTTGTGGCTGGGGAAGAACAGGTATCTCCTAGCAACCTTCCACAGCAAATGCTTCTTAGGATGCTGGTGTCTGTGTTTAGTTTTATAAACATTAATTTAAAAAGAAAAGTTTTATTTATCCTGTCTGAAGCAATGTGAATTTTGAAACATTACAGAGTGTCTCTTTTCAATGAAGAGAAAAATAATTTAAAATATTTTAATAGTATTTTAAATATTTGAAATGTATTTATTCCACTCATGTCTTAGAAAAGTCCCTAATGTTATTAATGTTACTCCTGCAAGTGCTTAATGCAGTACAAGCTCAATATTGTTTTCAGTAGAACACTGCAGTAGTTTTGACTCCCGAGCTTTGAAAAGTCAGATTTGTGCTTGCAGAACAGGACTTCAAATGAGGACTGGACTGCTTGTGCTTGTCCAGGCTGGAGGAGAGGGCAAGCAGTTTTCTTCTCATAGAAGAAACTTGGCCAGAAACTAGGCCTTCTTCCTTCTGTGTTCTACCTGGAATCCAAAAGGTGTGTCATAACTCAGCATTCCTGTCAAGTGCATGCAGCCTGTCACTTGGAGGTATGCTGTACATAAAAATCCTAAGTTTCAACTTAAAAGTCAACAGGTATCCTAAGAACACCATGAATTGAAGCACAGATTTGTGTTTGGGAGGCTGAGAATTCAACATGCCTCTTCAAATTACTTTTGAATTTTAATGTACAGGTGTCTGTATTTCAGCTGGCTCCAGTTACTATGTTTACTTCTAACTCATTTAATGAGTTAAAAAACCCAAACAACTAAGTGGCAGCCTTTACAGTCCTCAGTGGTAAAATTTATAATAGATGCTTACATCATATTTAAAACCCATGTTTTAAATAATAAAGACTTGCTCAAGGAATCCAGTGGCAGAATTTTACTCAGGTTTTGATTAAATTTTTTGATATTTACATGTGCTTATTAAGATTGGAAAACCACTTTGGAAATTTCTAGAGAAAAATTCATTAGGACTTACTCCAAATATTAGAGAAAGCTTCGTCTGCTAAGGATGGGGTAGCAAATCATGTGGCTCTCAAACTTTAGAGGATAAACCATATTACTGCATGTACTGTAACGACCATGTCGATGAGCTGTTGGCAAACACTGCCTGGGCGATACGCTGGATGTGCAGGCAGCAAGACAGAAAGCACTCCTGTGCTGAGGTGCAGTATAGATAGAATCCAGACAGCAGAAAACTCTACCCTCAGCAGCACAGAGCTGCACAAGGGCTACTTCATGAGATGCTTGGTGTGCATAGCCAGTTTCTCCACAAGGAGCTCTTCACTGCTGACCTTGGGCTGTTTCCCTGGCCTGAGCTGCCGTGGTGACAGCTGTGAGCAGGTGTCATTCATGTGTGATTCTTCCTAAGCCTGGTTCTAGGGCTGCTGATGTAACACTGTGAAACACAGAGCAGAGACATCTAAAAATGAATGAGTCTCTAAATAGATATCTTCCTTCCTGAGTCTGACACTCTCAAAACTTTAACAATCCCTCAGTCTACTTCAGAGCTGTTGTCTTGGGGTGTTCAAGCGTCCATGTTGAATGCATGATGGTAACTACACATGATCAACTGCTAACATTGTCACCAACTCTGTCAACTTTAGGGAGTTTTAGAAAACAATAGTTTTCTAAAAATATTGGTGGCCTTTGCCATTGCTGAGTTGTCGATGATATGACTGGGATGAAAAGCAGGAGGCTTGGGGGAATGCCAGGGCACTTTTCAGGAATAATGGAATTGTATTCAGCTGAAAGTTTTCGAAGAAAACATTACTCTTTCCTTTCTCTTTTAGAATTGATGTTTCATCCTGAAATTGAAGAATTTCCTCAGGGAGATGTCATACCCAGAGTCCAGCCATAAGTGTGGAACAAGAATCTGCAAATACTGTAGCTGTGACTGATGGCTCAATATGTTGTGTATTATAGCTATGTATTATAATTTTCATAAAGAAAAAATGTATTTTTATATTGTATATATTTAATGTTGATCTTTTTATGTATGTTGCAGTTTCCAAATGTGATTGAAAACTTTTATACTTTTGCTTTTTATTTTACAAAGCAGATTATCCCTAGTGCTAAAGTCAAGGTCATTTTGTAAATATTGCTACCTACATAGCCAAAGACACTAGAGGGATGCAGAAGATCAGGTTCAGTGCTTTTTTGACTGCTGTACAGTCTTCAACAACCTACTTTTATTACTAATGCTGACAGCAGTTAGCTTATCTGATTTGGTTAAATATTTTCTAGAGATTAAAAAAATCTTACGACAAAAGTAGTCTAAGGAAAATTTATAACAAAACAGAGTTAGGAAGCATAAACCCCAAGTTAGTAAGCTTAAAATAATCTACATTTATTTGTCATAAAAATATTTTCTAGAATAAAGGATTAAATTGACAGGGATTTTCTTTAACAAGTCATAGAAGAGGACACTTTTTTTAATCTTCATTTAGTTCTCTTGACAAAGATCTTGATGATAACAAGTTCTTACAGGTTGACGTAGATACAAGACAAAGAAGTTTTAATGTTGCAAGAGTTTGGTCACTTAAATATATCTTCTAATCAAACAGGTTGTTTTTGTGTTGCCAACAGGATGTATCCATGTCCTGTAATTTCTCAGCAGTCAGGAAACGTAACTATTACAAAGCCACTCACAAGAATAGTGTGCTGATTTCTCCTTATCTGGTATGGCAAGAGCAATCGTTTTATTCACTGCTCTTTCTAAACAAACTTGGATTTCACAGATGTTAAAAATGTTCCTACTTCTACCTATTTTGATGGAGATTGTTTTCCACCAAATTGTTGGTTTGTGATAGGATAGAATGGGAAACTTCTTCCTAAAATAACAAGAAAATTCTTATTAAAGCAACCCAAAAACTCTGCAGTAACCCACCTTCTATGCAGTGACGCAGTAGTAACTGTGGGAGGTGGTGGGTTTTGCTGATGAGAACCAACATTTCTTTTGGCAGAATGAAAGCATTGGAGATACATATATATATTGCAGGACAAAATTATCTCCTTAGTAGACACAGACAAGGTCTAGTTTGAAAACCATTATCAAGATAATATCACCTAAAGCCCCAAACCTGTTTTTATATGTTACTTAACATATATTGATTTTGCCTTGTTTGATTTAATATGTGTCTGTGGGTAGTTGTAAAATGGGTGCACTTGTCAAAGTTCAGTGAAGAATTACTGAACTTTTTAGTAGTGAAGTTAAAAGTAGCCAAATAAGACTTGAAAGGAAATGTCAAAGAGCTTTCAAAGCTTTCTGTGCTAACTTTCTGGGCTGTTACCTGAGTTGCTTCAAAACAAGAGTGGGAATGTGAATAACTAGGGCTGTTGTCCTGTTGAGGACCTGTGTTCTCTTGTGTCTATTCAGCAAATTTAAGTTATTCAAAAATTCAATGTTAATGACATCTTTTAAATGCTGTGGTAATCTTGGCAGGGAGGGGAAAGAGATATACAAGAATTGAAAGATATTCCACAGCTGTTGGCTGCATTCTGAGGCATTCAGTTTGTTGTGGGAAGGTGCCCTTAACCTCTTCAGTAAATTGTTATGGCTCTTGTGTCTATTTTTGTAAAACTAGAGCTAAATTATGGCTGGAATTGCATTGTACGTTGAAATGGAGAGATTCAGGGTGCTGGTCTCCTTCAGCTGAGCACTGGATGTTCTTGCCATGATTTGGCTGGAGGAGATGAGGGATGAGACAGGAAATGTTCCCATGTAGTTTGCCACCACACTTTCTCCTGATGTGTGTTCGCTTGCAGAATCCCTGACCTCCTGAAGATGAGATTATTAATGGCATGGCTGCGTGACACTTCTTTCATCTTGGTATGGACAGAAGTATAATTTTGCCCATAAAATACAGAGCTCAGCAAAAGTGTCCTAAGGCATCACATCAGTTCAAAAAAACTTGGGTAACATCCCTGCTTGATTTCTGACATTAATACTAGGAACTGGCCTTCCAACTCTCCCGTGGACAAAGTGATGCTAGCCAAGAGCCAGATTCATTCTTATTGTGAAATATAGTAGTTTTTAGATGGTTGAGCAGGGATTGAATTAATGAACTTAATGTGATCAGTATTTCAAGCCAGGCTTGCCTTTCCAGTGTATCTTTTTAGGAGGGTCTGAGTATATCCATATTTAAATTAATGAGTTTTGAGGTTGCCATATAAAAAGCACAATAAATAGTTTAATGGCTAATTATCTATTTTACAAAATACTTTTCATTCCATTAAGCCTCACAGTGGAATATGAGTTTAACTGAGGTTTTTTTTTTAGTTTCTTGGAAAGTTTTAGAAATGAGTTTACAAAATAGATGTTTAATTATAGAACATGCAATATTTGTAGAAGCCTTAACTGAAATGCCTTTGTGCATTTCCATATCATTGTTTTTAATGCATTTGTGTTAATGGAAAAAATTACAGATATGTTGGTGCCAAGTTCTTGTTTTTACTTACATGAAACAATTAAACAATCTCTGTAAACTAGTTAGAAATGATGGTACTACTTTGTCTTGTTTCCAGTTGTTTAGTCTGTTTAAAATAAATCAGTCTGCCTGAGGATTTGGGATGGGGGCCTGAGGGGCTGTCTGGGCTGCTCCAGACTTGGGTGAACAAAGCCTCATGCAGCCTGATCAGAGGCTGGACCCAGTGGGCCTCTGGAGGCCCTCCAAAGCGAAATTGCTTTAATTACTTATATTGTTCTAGTTATTTAAAATTTGGTTAATTTCGATTTGGTTTAAATGTTACTCTCTCAAGGCAGCTTTCTCAACATGAAGCCAGGTGACATTAATTTGCAGAGTGTCTTTTTAAAGTAGTTTTGGTACTGAGGAGGTAAACCTTAGGAGGGTTATGATTAGGTGAGAATTACTCGCTTGCGTATTTCCAGCAGAATTAATTTTAATGACTGAAGACTTTGGGAGATCAGAGAAAACCATCAGGTACATACCTATAGCTAAGCCTAAGCCTTACCTGTCTCTTCCTTTTTCCTCAAAGCGATGTAAAAGGTGCTACTGCATTCCTCAGCGCGGCTGTGCTTGAAACTGCTGTGTAGGTCCACAGTCACTTGCAGAAAGACTGGTTTTGGACTGTGTCCCAGGGGCTGATCGCTCCCTTCACGGAGGGCAGGGAGGGCTCCCAGCCTTCCGCCTGAAACCCGCCGGTTGCTGCTTCTGGAGACAGGTGCTTTAGGGGATGTTTTTTCCTGCCGTGTGCAGCCCTCCCGTCCCCGGTGCCTTTATTTACCAAGCAGCTTGTCCGCCCCTCTCACCCCGCTCCCCCTCAGCCCTCAGCGGCTTTCCCGCCCTGCCCTCGTGCCGCGCGGGCGGCGGTGGCGGGGCCGCCATGTCGGACTCGGCCCGAGCCAAGCGGCCGCGCTGCCGTCGGTGAGTGCGGCAGTGTGATCCAAATGGGAAATCCGGTCAAAAAGAAAAGAATCCCACGTGCTCCTACAAACGAACCATGCTGTTTGCTTTAATAATGCTGTACTTGAGGTTTATGTAACCTTTTCTTCAAACTGTAAAAGTCGTAGAGCCCTCCCTAGCTGAGAATTCCCTGTACAGTTTCCCTGGACTGTATTCAGTAAAATGGAAGAGAGGACGGCTTTTCAGATGGATACAGGCAGGCCTCAAACAGTGACACAGAACCAAAAAGCAAGATCTTCGTGTGGATAAACATCCACACACACTGACAGATGTAATAGTTAACCCCCATAATGAAAATAAACAGAATAATGTATGGGGCTGGGGGTGGGGGGAAGGCTCTCCACCCCTTCTCACCCCAACAAACAAATACAACTCAAACCAAAACTCAACCCCCGCAAAAACCGCCCACACAAACCAACCAACAACCACTTTTGAAAAAAAAAGAAAAAAAAAGAAATACAGTAAATATGGAATTGTTTAAAAGTCTCACAGTAAAAGAGTACGAACAAAGACTGAAACAGTAAAATTCTTCCATTTTAAATGCTTGTGATGCTGATATTGAAGCAGGGCATCTTTGTAGGCCATAGCTCACCTTTACAGCAAATTGCCCAAAATGTGTTGTTTTACAAGTATCAGCATAAGGAAAAAGAAAAGTTGCCAAAAAATCCTGACTGGAAGTCAAAAGAAAAGCAATGTAGAGAAATGTGCCATGCCATGTCACCAACATCTGGGTCAAATATTAATAAATATGCTATTTCAGAAGGAAAACCAAACGACTTTGTCCTCAAAACTAGTTTGAGGAAATCTAGTAACGTTGTAAAGAAAAATCATGGAAAGTATGCTGAACCACCTTTTTCAACATCACATGCTGCAGGCTCCAAGGATTCAAAATCATGTGTTCTCCCATGATAAGGAAAACTTGAAGCAGAAAGTGGAGCAGGAAAAAGACCATGACAGCCAGCCAAATATATAGCTCCACAAGTCTGTAATGGCTCCATCAGCTACTGTAGAACAACAGGTACCTCAAAACAGGAAAGCATTTAAAAAAAGCTCATCTGTAACTGACTTGCCAGATTTCACATGGGCAAAAGCAAATCTGCCTGTAAGAATATTTTTCTTTGACTGCGTGAAATGTGAGAATTAGAAAGGTAATGGATATCTGTTGCAGTGGGGTCTCCTGCAGCCTTCCCAGAAGGGGCCCCTCCCCCAGGGGGGAAACCTCCACAGATACCAGAATGTAGAACAGGCAAACTTTGAAAATAAAATGTAATAGGTAAACTCAGCATTGATACTCTTGACCCGTAGGTCATGTAAATTTTGACAAAACAGAGGAATACCTCTGCATCCTGCCAGCAATCCAGTCTCCTCCATTGTAGATGGATTTTATGAGAGGGCAAGTTAATTCCATGAATCTGGGTACGTAGGGTAAATCCAGTAATAACGGTGTATTCTATAATCATATCTAAAAATAAAACCACCACTTGATTGCAGCTAACTTCATATGGGCTCTTGGGGCATTTTTCCAGATACTGCTGGGACTTTTGGAAAGGAAACAAACATATATGTAACTAATTTATAGAGCGGAACAAGTTGATTTCATCTGGGAATTATGAAGGTTTCCACAGGCACCTGTTTAAAGCTAATATTCTTTCCTTGATCCTATCTCAAGTTTCTGGATAGATTTAATTATGTTAAATAGCAAATGTTATTCTGCTACCACGTTATTACTAGACCAGCTCAATTTTCAGTGCTTTCTTTTTCTATAACCTCAAAACTTCGTTTGTCTATTACATCCGATTGTTTCGTTTCATCGAATGGTTCTTACTCCTAGTTCTTTGAGGTCTTTTCTGTAATGTGTACTGTTTCTGAATTTTAGTAGTTTTTCCTCATTCATACAGGAAAGGGATGGCCCTCCAGACAGGTCACTACTGCTAGCTTAGTTGTTTCAGAGGTTTATTAGACAAGCTAATATACCCTCAGTAAAGCTACTTAATAGCATTAAAGGCAGGGTATGTAAGTCATCTACTTTGGTACCTGCCTCTTGTCAAAAGACATTCAGAATAATGGTTTTCAAATGCTTTCCCATATTTTCACCCATCCTCTACGTTTAAAACTACTTTGATAGCACTGGAAGAGAAGGAGAGAGGTAGGGAAAAGAGAGAGGTAAGGTAAAGCTCTGTAATAAAAAAAAAAAAGTATTTATTTCTGTTCATCCAGTGGAAGAAACGGTTCCCTCTTCAATGGATATTTGTTGCATGGAGACTCTTTAAAGTGAGGAATTCATGTATCAGATCAAGTTGATTCTGAGTAGATCACATTTTTTTCTGTATTCATCCATTCAGCCATTCAGAAACTGCTGTGGTATCAGACCAAGACAGTGAGACACTCAACAGCATTGAGCATATATTCAGGATAATGTTAATTAACGTGAAGTTTTCTATTATACAGGTATTTTTTATTTTACATAGTGCTAAATGCTAGCATAAAGAAAGGTGGCTGCAAAAAACCCACTTGTGTTGTTCTCGCAAGTATTTCAAAAGTAACCAGGCTACAGATTGCTGTTTCAAAATCATGGGATTTTGCAAATATCTAAGTTTTATAAGCCCCTTTGAAAATACATCACATGGAGCCTAAATGTAAGATACTTGGAAATTTCAAGTCCAAGTTTAGTTCTAGTTCACATGCTGATAACACACATCATTGGTATGAGCAAGAGTAAACAAGTGCTCTGAAGAAAAACACAAACCAACAAAAAACTATTGTGGTTAAAACTGCCAGCTTGGAATAGAAAGTCCCTGCAACTTAACAATGCAGATCATGAATCTCAGATTTTGAAAACAAACTGTACGGATGCAAAACCTTCAGATTTTCAGAACGTTGTTTCCAAGATCATCTTTTCAGTGACAGGTAGTTGAAACCTTAATAGTATGATTATACATCTTCTTTCCTAACTAATACTTATTTTGCATTATTCCTTAATAGAAAGCATCACAGTTAATGAGCAAAATGATATCAAACCTTTTAGCAAATATAATCCAGGGAGTATTTTCAAGTATTTCTGGTTATTTTAAGACGTCACAGTGCCTCTTAATTGCTTTTGTTTGAAGAGACACAGTTGTTGACCAGCCGTAGTTCTAAGAATAAAGACTTGGGAGCTTTTTAACTTTAAAAAATTGTATTTCATTTTCTTCTTAATGTCAGTACAGAAATTGGAAGTGTTTAGAAAAAAGTTTTAAATTTTTTTTTCACAGAAAGAGAGGGCAGCATAGTAACTCCACTGGAACCATGGTGGTTTGAATAACTGTACTGACATTCTTACTAGTATCCAAGTTCATTTTTATGGAGTCCACAGCACCTGCTGCAAGAGAAGCTTGAAAATACTAGCAGTTAAGCTGCCTGAAATTTTCTACAGGTTTTAATAGTAGTAATACTTATTCAGAGGTCTCTAATTAAAATATGTAGAACTTCATTCTCACTTATTTGACTTGGTTTTTACATGTCCTGTTAGTCAAAAGTTATTTGTAGAGGCTATCTAATGTATTTGACTTGCAGACAGTCCAAATCTGTAATGGTTAAGAATTAAGAACACGGGATTCACATGAAAACAGTATCTTCTCTGAGAGTACACAATTAAGTTAATAATATTTTTTAATCAGAATAATTTTCTAGCTTAGACAACTATTTCCTACCTAATGATTGACATAAATATGAATTTTTTTCCTGTAGTAACAAGAAGCTGTTAGTATGGCTGGACTATGGTAAAAACAGAAGTCCAAGAATTACAGATAAATGGAGGCAGATAGGGTAAGTTTATTGACAGGTTTTTTATCTTAAGTTTCACATGTTAGCTTTAGAAATATAGAGCTCTCTTCACAGCATAATGAGTAGAATCTACTTTTTTGTTAATACTTTTATGTGGTCATTTATAATTTTGTCTCTCAGGCTTGTATTTCAGTCACCTGATCTTCAAGGCCTTGTAGCAAAGCTGCTGGCAATACAGTGGTATTCTCAAAGTTGGCTACAGGCCTGCTCAGCTATGGAAGACTTGAAGACTTATGTGGAATATTGTTTATGCTGAAAATTTAAAATATATCCATTCAATATCTATTTAGGCTTTTTTACCAACATCATGCTGCCATCAGTAAAGTACCAGTGGCTTTGGGACACAACTTTTGCTACAACATGATGAGAATATCCAGGTTTTTAAAAGAAAAAAGCTGGGTTTGTTCAGTTTGAGTTGCCTGGTACAGATGAGAACTTACTGAATTGTAGGGAGAAGACAGCTTTTCATCTGACTTAAGACAGATAAATTCACTGGGATAATAGGAGATTATTAGGTTCTTACTATGGCTGAATCTATCCATGGGAATTTAACTGTGCCTTGCAAAAGAGGTTTGTTTGCCAGCAGCAGTGCCAGTGAAGCTTCATGCATGTTGCCTTTTCCTCTAAGAAAACAGTATGAGGTTCTGGTAAATTCTGGTGGTGACCAGGAATACAGTACAAATAAAAATATGTACAGTAAATTTAGATTATTTAATATGACTCTTCAAAATTAACCCGCAGCTGCTAGAACTTGAGACTTACTTTGCATAGTGAGACATCCTCAGGTTAACTGCTAAAATGACACAACAATAAACGGAGATACAAACCCCCAGATTTGTACTAAGAATGAGATGCAAGAACATGAGTCACGCTTCCAAGCAGCTTAACTTCTTTGGGACACATGCGGTATTAAAACTGCATAAAAAATGATGCATAGCTAACTTCTGGGAAATACGACAGCATGTCAGTGAGAAAAATGTCTATTGAGAGAGAAACATTTTTTTACATAAGCAACTAATTTGTGAGGTTTCACATTTCAACTTGGAAATGGAGGATTTCTCCTTACTAAAATGATTTGCATCATATGAAAAGACAGATAGATGTTTAAAATCACTAGATGTTTAAGATCACAGATAAACCCCAGGCCTGAATTCGGAAAGGCAAGTGGACTGCAGCAATATGAGCTGGTAATACAGTACAGAGTAAGGTTACAGCAGGAACTTTCTTTTTAAGAAAGACTTCAAAAGAGAGAGGTAAGCACTCAGCCATTCCTTACACAGTTTTCCTTGCAATCAGAGAGTGAGGCACGCTGCATTTTGTGATGCCAAGAGGAAGTTAATGAATTATAGCCACTTCATGGCATTTCAAGTATACTTGGTCTAACTGTATTTTAACCATACAAAAGCAGCAATACAAATCACATTTTCCTTCTCTGAAACACTGGAGAGGTATCATTGCTATTTATTTAGAATTCCCAGTCTGTATCATCTTGATTTGTAGCGATACGTCCAAGTTCAGTCCCAACTGCTGTTGAGGGCAGCGCCAAGAACTCTGATCTGTTATTTTGAATAGGAGGTGGTAATAGGGACAGTAGTGAATTCTGTGTTTGTTCTTTTATCTAGAAAGAAAAAAAGTTAAAATAAAGCTGCACATAAAAGTCTCCATAAGTTTGCAACTGACTTCATTAAAAGCATGTGAAATCGGAGCCATGTTCTTGCATGTTACAATGCTGAAAGTAACAGCATGAGAGGTTTTGCTTTCCCCACTCTATTAGTCTTTCAGGAGTAATTAAATCAGCTGTGCAGTTCTGCTTTAAATTAAGAATATTAAACATTTTTTTAATTAGTTAGGCTGCCTTTAGTTAGGTTACATCAACTTCATCAATGGGGAAATGGATTAATCTTATGCTTCCTATACTCTATCAATACCACTTCGTTTAAAAAGTCTGAAGCAGGTATGCTCTTACAGGATGCTTTTCGGCTCCAGGTAACTTAATTATTTTGTAATCTAGCTCTTTTTGTGGCTTATTTAGGTTATAGCTGTGTCATTTAAGAAAATGTGGTAAACTCACCTGTTTGAAGAACGTATGCGAAAGCAAACTGCTCGCTGATGGCCTGAATCATAAAATGAACAATATAATTATGTTTTGGAAAGTAAAATACTGCATTTAGATAATGGGCCAGACTGACAAATAAATTTAAGCCCTGTGGTTTTTCCTCCACAGGACATACGTGACGAATGAGAAGAGCAGCACACAATTCCTACATTCTATGCCTCAATTTGTAGTGAAAGCACTACTGAAGAAATCTATTTTTAAAGGCTTTAACAAGGAATTTAATGCCTCATTCAAAAGAGACATAGAACTGAAAACATGTTTTTCAGATTTCTGCTTGGTTTTTTTTTGGACAAAGTACATGTTTGAAAGTTAATTTTACTTGTTACAAAGCACATTCATATTGCAAGAAATTCAGGGGTCAAATTACTTTAAAAGTTTGATTCCTTTATCAGACAAGATAGTTCTTGAATTACAAATATAAGTGTATTGTTTTACATAGTACATCTGGTCTGAAATTCTGACTTTGACAGCATTCAACTGATTACTGTATCCTAAACTGTGGGCTATACTTGGTCTTAGATTGAAGTGACAAAGAAATTAGTTTTCACCAGAATGTTACCTTTTCTCAGGGTCCTGTTGCAAGCAAAGTTCTACCAAGTTGTGGAAAGCAGGTGAAAATGTCTTGGAAAAGGGCATTTGTAGTCTTTCACTGGTCATTGTGCGTGTCATGCTCTCACCAATTCCAGAATCAACACCTGATCGGGAATTCTTCATCCTGGATTCCCCCCGGGGAAAGGTATTTAAATCCCAAGGATAGTAGGTGGGACCTTTCAGCTTTTGCAGCAGCATCTAGTAGAAACGAATAGCAGTATGAGAGTTCAACAGCTATCCAGACCGATTCAGGGTACGCTGTGAAACTTCAGGGATGGAAGGATTATTTATTCCAGAAAAAAGCATGCATATTTGAAGTAACAAAAAGCAGCCACTATTTCAGCAGTAATAGCACTGGTTTCTCTAAGTAAAACAAAAAAAAAAGTGCTCAGCATGTTTTTAACTAGAGATAAAATTTAGCATTGTACCTGAGTGCGAGGCATATCTTGAAATGGAACGTGTCCATTGGCTAATTCACATGCTGTAATTCCCACACTGTAAATGTCAGACTTCATGTTATAGCCAGACAAATCCTGTGAGAGCAAGAAAACAACTGATCGCTGACGTCATTGAGCGGTGCCAACAAGAATACAAGTGCCTGCTTCAAAACGAGACTCTAATACCTCATAACCTACACAGTATTGAAGCAATAAATTGTGAAACCTCAGGCTTTTTTCAGAATCTGATTGCTTTACTGAATGCAAGTTTCAGGATCTGCAGTAGTTTCCAGGAGGTTTGGGTAAAAAGACTGAATACATCATCACCTTACCAACAGCTTTAGAACTGGCTCCCTCTAGAAGAATTAAAAATTCGGAACATACATGTACTTGTAAAAGTTGCAGTTCAACATCTTTCATTGTACTTCTACAAGCAGACTTAAATTGGAAATTGAGTACTGCCACTAACTTTGAATAGGAGAAATTATGTGTAATTTATACTAACCTGTCTCAGCAGTTCAGGACTCAGCCAAGGCAGCACAGATGTACTAAACTGGGGGAAATCATATACCACCTTTGACTTCTGTCCATTGTTAACTAAACTGTAAAGGTTGTTTAGGCCAGAGAGAGAAACCAGCCCATCCTCTGAAATCAGAATGTGGCTAGCTTTAATATTCCTGTAACATAAAGGGGTAAATTTTAGTTACAAGAATTACTCAAAGCACTATTAGAACAGAAAGGCTTTCATATTTTATTGACTTACAGTGAGATGCTAGTGTGGAGTTCATCTCCCTATTTAGAGAGATGATCAGGAAAAAAGTGCCAGAAATTGGAAAAAGGGCCTTCTTCCCGGCAAGGGGTGTAAACTAAGGAAGCCCTTTTGATAACTCTTCTTCTGCTTCAAAGAGACAAAGCCAGGCAGCTGTATAATCCCTGTAACAACTTGTTTGAAGAAATGTATAAATACATTTCCTGCTAAGATTTTATAAACTTGGTTCTGCTATATTACTGAAAAAACTGTTACTTGTGCACTGGCTGACATAAGAAGGTATATAGGAAAAGGAAGGAGACAATACTTAAAGTGAGATGCTATAATCTGGTTCTTACCTATTGACATTCTCCTACCTGTGAATATATCCATTCTGGTGCATGTAATTTAATCCTCTGATTGCACCAAACAGAATGTTCCCTATCAAAGCTTCACTCATTCCTTCAGGAAAGTAAGTCTTCAGCAGGTGTCTAGCTGAACCTGGAAGTGAAAAAAACCTAGCTAGGCCTAACAAGTCTTGTTAAATTACTTGTCTATGCTTACTTCACTGTACACACTCATCAAGAGCGGCAGTCTCGTCTTTATATTGACTCTGGTGCATCAAGGACAGTTATTACATGGATGTAACCAATGCCCCATGTCATGCTTCTGTTAACTGGAAGTCTATGCCCAACCTGTATTCAATGTAGATATACATCTCCCAGTTACCATTCCTAGCACCATGGTGGGTGCTAGGACTAAGTGGAATTTAATGCAGTTCAAATACCAGTTTTCAGTGGGGAGGAAGTCTTCTCTAAACAAATGGTTTGGGAGAGTTTGTTTTTTCTACGAGACAGGAGATGATTAAAGAGAAACCTCTCATGGACCATGTGGTCCAACTTGTATCAGCCCTTTTTCCTATTCCAAAATTGCCGTTAACAGTTCTTACCATAGGCCATGAATGGGGAGATGACCCAAAGCCAGCTTCCAGCTGTAAACACTGTCCAAAATGTCATTATGTTGGGATGCTGGAAAAAGTGTGATAAAACCACCTCATTCTATGGAATTAAATGAAAGTGGATGTGTTAACCACAATACAGCAGTCCTCCTAAGAGCATTAACTACATCAGTAATCAGTAAATAGAACTGTTTCCTTGCATTTATACTAGATTGCAGGTGATGTGCATAGCCTGCAACAGAAATGTAAATAGCTTGCCCATAATTGCATTTGTCTGAAGTAAATCTAGTTTGTTCATAGTACAAACTTTCGGTGTTAAGTAAGAGTACAGAACATGTTTCAAGTACGTTTACAATTACAGAAGTATTTCTAAAGCAATTGTCAGTTGCTGTCTTCAGAAAGCAACTCTCAAATTTACACATGTGTCGTGTTTATTATATTCCACTCCTTTGGAGGGAAAAATTTGACTGAAATGACCCGTTGCAAACAAAAGCTACCTCTGGTCAGTAATCTCATATGTATTCCTCACTATCTTCATCAGGCTTTGTGCAGAAATGCTGTTCCTTTACCTGTAAGGCTTTCAAGTGCTCTTCAGAGCAGTTTTCTAGGTCTGTGATCCTTACAGCAACTTGCATGTCTGTAGGTGTATGCCGTGCAAGGTACACTGAAGTTAAGTTGTTGAACCTCCTTCCTGAAACCAGAAATGGCTACCTTAACACTGGAAAGCATAATAATAAATCACATGGTTTCCTTTATATTTAGAGATCATTTTCCAGTTTTAAAGTTGCAATTGATAGCAGCGTGTCCTTTTCTTTCAGAATGTCAAGACCTTAAGTAGTTGCAGCAAAATATATGCAGCAAATTAGATGAAGCATGGGTCTGCTATTTTGAGAACAACTAAAAGTGTTTAAACATACATCAGTATCAATTATACATCTAAATGAACAACACTTAGTATGCATATTCACATGAACATATGCATGCATAGTAGGATCTAAGGCAGCCATCCTTAGAACAATCAGCTGGGGTAGCCAAGTTACAAGACATGATGTTACTTAAGGCTGTATTTATTGTCACATACCACAGATTTTGAAAATTGACAAGTACATGCACAATCATCAAGAGACAATTTCAGGTAATTGTTGATTTGTCTTAGATCTTGAAATAAGAGATTACTAAAATATGAGCAACGCTCTGCACTTAACTAAGGAGACACAAGAATAGTCCTTCATTTTCCAAACCTAATATTTACTGCAGTTAGCAATAAACTATTGATAGCAGGAAGAAGAAATATTTTAAGTTCCATTTACGTTACCTATTTCCAGCTGGAGTTCATAATGAGAGACATTAGAAGAGCAAAATACCATTTCATTCTTTCCTGTAGATGGGGGAATCCAGGCTAGATCAGAATCAGCCTAACAGAGAAGAAACAGTTCTCAAAATGACTACGTAATTTTTAATAATTTATATTTTTTAAATGAATGCAAAAATATTATTAATGCTAAAGTCCAGTACTCAAATAAGAACATTCAAGCTGGTACTTTTACCATTACTAAGACTTAGTTTTATGAGTTACAGGTTTAGTGTGTGTGTGTTTGTTTTCAAACCGGCGCAAAGTTAACACTTGTATACCTGTAGTCTTCTTCCAAAGTGGAAGCCCCAAAGTACTCTGTTTATTTTTGTTGTCAACATTTTAAGAAGTACTCCCTAATGAGGTTATTTTTATTATGTACCAGCTTTATATTTAACCTTGGGAGTTAAAGTTTCTATTTTCTTCTTACCAGGCATTCATGGATGCTGCTCTGAGATAGCTCTTCTGGTCTGATTGATTCAACCGGTGTACGAAGAATACAGGAGCAGTCCTTGAGAACAGAAACAAGTGAATGTTGGTGGAGTTGCTGCAATTTATTAAATATGGCAGCACAAAAATGTAAAAATGTAGGCCTTATAAGCAGCAGTTCAGAAAGTCTTCTGCTACAAGTCAATCAATCATGCAGTTAAGAAACAGCATAAAGCACATACATGGCAGACCAAGAGAGAAGAGACACTAAAGTCTCCTTCACCAAAAGCTAACACAACAAAGTTCAAACATCTCAGCACTGTGGAAATCCCCTCGAGAAGGACGTTTCACCAGGGCTTTTCATATTAAGGTATGGCTGGATAACAAGGAACAACGGCCAAAATTTTTAAAGACAAACTTACCAAACAAGACATGGAACCGCTTTAGATCAGGGGAAAAGTCACGCACACCCATTTATCCTAAGAAAAAACAAAGTACCAAAGCAAGATGATACATAAACCTGTGATAAACTTAAATCTCCTTAATCACAACTGTGACGCATTCCTGTCAGCTAACACACACAAAACCCCAGAACTCCAGCTCATGGAAAGTCTGCTTCTATTTAAGTAGCATATCAATTTCAAACTCTACACTGAGGACTACACATCAACTCAAGTGTTCCTTTTAATTTATGGATTTAGAAATTTTATTGCCACTTCTGAACAATTTAATTGCAAGTTAACTGCACAAGTGCAAAAGTAAAAAAGAACAGACTCATGAATCCTTGGCAGTTTGTAGGAAAAGAAATCATTGTTGTTTCAAAGGAGCACAGCTGCGCTAGTCAGATTTTGGCTTGGCTGTGTGCAGCTGAACTAGCTCACAAAAAAAAAAGCAAGGCAGAAGCAATTGCAATTTACATTTCACAAGTGAGAGAGGAAATACTATTGTAAGTAAGGGATTTCATTTAAAAAAAAAAAAAGAGAAGCAACTCCAATAATTTTCACTTTACTTAAGCTACAGAATCAGCAAACTCCCTCACAGATGAGAGTAGCCTCTCTGAAAGTCCTCTAGCAGACCTACTTTATGTCTGATGCTTTGAAAGCTTAGGCAGTGAGAGAGATGTCGATTAAGCGTATCAAAGCTTCTCTAAGTACAGAATGGGACTAACTATTTTACTTTAGCTATAANTTCTCCAGGCTAAACTCCTTCAGCCACTCCTTGTAATACTTGTGCTCCAGACCTTTCACCAGCTCTGCTGCCTTCTCTGAACACCCTCCAGGGCCTCAATGTCTTTCTTTTTGTGAGGGGCTCAGAACCAAACACAGTACTTAAGATGTGAACTGGCCTCACAAGCGAGTACAGAGGGACAATTACTTCCCTGGTCCTGCTGGCCACACTATTGCTGATACAAACCAGGATGCCACTGGCCTTGGCCACCTGGGCACACTGCTGGCTCATGTTCAGCCAGCTGTCAAACAGCAACCCCAGGTCCTTTTCTGAGAGGCAGCTCTCCAGCCACCATGAGGAATCCTACTTGGTGGCTGATAAAAAGCTACGGGAGATAGTTCCATGTTAATAGGTAATTTTTGTATGAAAGATAACTTATAAAAGCTGAAGTACTATACCAGAAACTGATAATTCTGTTTATTAAGGAGCTAAGCTTGAATATATCCTGCATTTATGTATGCCAGTTAATCGAGGGAACACTACTGAAAAGCTAACAAGCCCCCCCCCCCATTCACTGCCAAATATCCAAGCCATTCCTCATCTGTTACATTTTTACCCTTAAGATCTGCTTGGAGTAAAGAAATACTGTAATTTCTTATTAGAGATACCAAATGGAGACAAAAGTCGATCCCTAGCAGGCAGTGGGCACCTTCAGAGGATCAGCGCTTGACTTAACTTCACTGAGGAACTCTGTAGCAGAGTAGAAAAAAAAAAGAATGCAGGTGCTTCAAGACACTCCCCAGCACTGTAATGGCTACAGCATCCTTCTACCTGGAAAGAAGATGCCTCATCCTCCTACAGAAGACAATTTATTCGGCTGCTTGCAATATAAAACCACAAAAGCTTAGCTGAATAATGAAGTCTTAATAACTATGGTAGACCAAAGTCAAATTATTGTAGACTTAGTTCAAAGGTGTATAGCCAGCCAACAGAAACATCCATGATGCACCTTTATTCAAGTAACATTACAATCTTAAGATTTTTATTTTTTTTCTTTTGTAGTTTGACATTGTTTCCATTTTTCAATATGGCTTTGGATCATGTCCCTACATAAACCTTTTCCCTGTCCCCACATTTTTCTTTCTATATCGCAGGTTTGTTTGTTTGTTTGTTTGTTTGTTTGTACTGTAGATAGTGACAAGTGTTGTACAGGTAAAATGATACATTCATCGTACTTTGGCCAAAGCCTCAGTCAGCGAACAGTGCAGGGCAGGAGAAAAGCACAGAAACCTGTGCCTGTGAGCTGGGGGAGTGTGGAGGCTCCGGAGCTGAAGCCCCGGTACCGGGACCGCGCGTTACTGGGTTCTGCTGACGCTGAGCTGCAGCTCCTACTTCAGCGTTCGCAGTGACTGAGGCAGCTCTCGGTCGTGCATCTCGAGTGCAATGATCCGTCCGTGACAAACCACCGGAACGCGCGGAAGGACGCCCCGCAGGCTCCCCCGCAGTTCCTCACTCGCTCCGTTAAGTTCGTACCTCGCCTTCCTCGCTGGGCCCCCGCCTCCCTCAGGCCTCCCGCGGCGGCCGGGACAGGGCTCCGCTCCCCGCAGCTGCCTCCCGAGCTCGGTGTGCGCCGCTCCCTCTCCCCGGCCCGCCCGCCTTCCCCCGCAGCGGGGCACAGGGCGCGGCAGGCGCGGAGCCCCGGGGCAGCGGGGAAGCCTTACAGGGCNCGCCGCCCGCCAGAACCCCGCCCCGCTCCCGGCCCCGCCGAGCCCAGCGGCAGGGGCCGCCCGCACCACGCGGCCCGGCGCATTGTGGGGCTCGTCACTGGCGGCGGCCCGCCGGGGGCTGTAGTTCTGGGCGGGAGCCGAGCGGAAGCCATCGGGGCCCTTCCTCAGTCGCTGCTGTGTTGCACGCGGGGCTGCGGCGGGAAGGAGCGGCGCCGGAGGGAGCGCAGCGGGGGCCGGGTAAGCGAGCACTCGGCGCCGGCCCGGCGCTGCTCTGCCGCCGCTCTGCCGCCTCACGGGCGAGGGGCGCGCTCTGGTGCCTCACACCCCTTCAGGGGTTAACCCTCCCTCGTCTCGCCCCCGGGGCCGTTCCCCGCCGAGCCGCGGCACCACCCGGGCTGGAAGGTACGGCGGGCCGCGCCGGGCGTGCGGCGGCTTCCCTGCGGCTGGTTGGGGTCGGAGCGCGGGACCAGAGCGTGAGGCGGCGTTCGGGGCTGGCCCCGCGGTCCCGGGCGGAGAAGGAATTCCGGCGCCTGTCTGGGTTGGCAGCTGACAGGACTCTTTTGGCGGTGGTGATGCTGTAATGTAACGTAGCGCTGTGTTGAGCTCCGTCCATTCAGTGTTAGCGGGGGCGGCGGTGCCCGCAGGCGGTGCCCAGGGTGACCTTCAGCGGCCAGAGGTGTCCGTCACCGAGCGGGCTCTCTGGAGGGTCCTGTCACCGCGAACAGGAGCCAGCCCTCGGTGGCATCTTAGTTGTTGTCCTGCTTGCGTATGGAGGGCAAGGAAATTTTGGCTTTTATCAACTTCTTAATCACACTGTTACATTTTTGTCATCTGGTTAAACTGGAGTACGAATATCTATCAGTAAATGTCATTTACTCTGTCGACCATCCTAGTGGAGAAATGTCTGTGGTGTGGCATGCTCCTATTTTTATTTTTTAATGCAATCTCCAGCTGTTGCATAGGTGCCTTTTTCTTGGTTATGTTTCACAGTTGCTGTTGACTGTGATAGTCTGATGCAGAAATGTGATATACTAATAAATAACTTAAAGCAACATTACAAGGCCACAGTCGATTTTGGGTTTGCTTTCAGGTACTTGTTTTCTTCCAAAAGATGTAGTTCTTAGTAAAAATAGGCAGACTTCTTTTTAATTGCATTTCTGACTCTGACGCTAAATTGAAAAAAGAAACATTTTCCAATACCTGAAATTTTTGAAGTCTGTAGTGGCAGTGTGATTTTTAGAGCTGTATCAGTTTATCGAATTTCTGTTACCAGTATCTGAAAATGTACTTTGAAGAGCGTTGGAAAACCACAGACTTTCCTGATGGTGGTTTGCCTCTAATAGTAGGCTTCCGGAATTATTATTGTCCAGAAGGAGTGCTGCCTTTCAGGAATGATAATTGTGATTTGTTGATTAGTTTTCCAAGAAGACATAAACAGAGCGTTTTCACAGAGATGGCTACAAAAAAGAAGACATCCTTTTATCTGGTTCGATTGCTAGTAATACTCTGGTGACTGAGTCATGTCGATCATTTTCGATACAGAATTGTAATTTAAAATGCTGAGCACTGGCTGGGGTATAGATCAAAGAACTGAAACTACTTTTTTGGTGAATTCAGCCATGCATCAACTGAAAGAGTTAGTGATTTCAATTAAATGTTACTCAAGTTCCCTTCAAGTATACTTTATAGAAAACAAGCTTGAGTTTTAAAAGACGCTGATTACAACCTTTATAATTAAATCTTAGTAGAGATCTTAGCAGAATGAGGCATTAGCAGAACGCTTCAAGAGCATTTACTGTATTTTATATTTTAACTAACAAATAGGCAATTCACGATAGTTCCTGATTCCTCTGAGATCATAACATTACAACGTATATACATAATTTCTTCTGAAAAAAGAAAACTTGCGAAAAAAGATGTATACAGATAGTAATGTTTTGATTATGCACGTACAGAAAAGATTTAGGAATTAATAAAACATAGTATGTGTCTTTAATGTAGGTAACACTCAGTTTCAGATTAAGTTAGACTTCAATTAGGTATTTCCTGCTTTTACATTGTGTACTAAGGGTGATACAGACAACCTCTAAACATGTAGGATTTAAATAAATCTTAATATCGAGCTGTGGTATTCCACAGTATGCATGTATACATAAAACATATGTGTATACTTAACAGGTAGTGTTGCCACTTTGGAGAATATGAGCTATTACAAATGACTGACAAGGGGAATAAGTGAGCCTGGCTTGGTGTAACTGTAGATAAAATAGGGTGAGGGAGTGTTGTGGCCAGCTTCGTGATCCCCTTGTGGTTCATCATTCTCCAAGAGGTGTTCTCCAGCTTCCCCTCTGAAGCCTTACCCCCCTCCCAAAATAAAAACAATCCAGAAGATGTGGGAGGGTTATTTTGTTTGTTTTCTTAGAGTTTCTTTCTTACACCATTCTATTTATGGTTGAAGGTCTGTCGCGGGTTTGTTTATGATTATTACAGTTGTTTGTAGGATTGTGTTGGCATACTCTTTAAAGTATTTTTTTCCTTACATGAGAGAAACACAAGCAATAAATAGGTTTCTGTAGGGATGGTATTGGCTGAAAATAACAGGTGTTAGGCACACAGCAAATGTTAATTGTGATAGGCAGAGTTTGTGTTCACATTGATTTGTTTTTCCGTAGATAATCCTTTGTCCTTCATCTCCTAGCGGATGGTGTTGAAGGATTTGGCCTCTGCTTCTGAGCACTAGTCCCAGGAATATTTTGGCAGCAGTTCAGCGTGGTCATGTTTGCTGTAAGAATAGAACTGTTTCATTAACCTTGAAATGCAGAGTATGTTGATTGTTATTAGGTGGCTTGACAGCATTCCAGTTTTAGTAATGGAAGAAGTACTGTGTTAATGACTTGATATAATTTTTTAAATTGCATATTTACATAGCAGTAAAATTTGGCATCCCAGAATAATACACTCATTTACTTGGCTTGCTTGTGGAAAATGGATGTTGTCTTGTCTCTTAATCGAGTTAGAATCTTCGGTGTTGTCAAAATTTTGTTTGTGTTACTTGTGGCCTAATGTCTTGCATCCTGGAATTGTACAGAGGAGCAGACCTAGTTTAGTTTTTCCAAGTACTTGTGAGGAATCAGCTGCTCTCAACAAATGGAAAACAGCAGGCAGGAATAACAACATATTTATATTTAAGTTTGGATATTGTCACTATAGGTGCCAATATTTTGTATACATTTTTAACTTCTTGTCCACAAAGAAATAACGTACATTTGTCTGTGGTTTCCAGTTGTAAAGCAATTCCTTCACCTTTCTCATAATTCAGATTTGAGTTAGAGTTCTCTAGTGGTAGAATGTCTTCAGAATTACATTCTGTCTTGAGGTGCCCCAACTCTTTCTGCATCCATCTTGAATTGCTCAAAGTGGTAGTTACAAAGACAAGAACAATTTTTAATGCTTTATAACTGTTGTTTTATCTTTCTCTAAGACTTTAGTCAGTATTGCTTTTTCAAGTTAATCTTTACTAGGGTCTTCTGATTCACTAAAGGAAAAAATTATAAAATCTCTTTAGAACAACTTGAAATCTCTAGGGCAGATACAGAAAGTGTAAGGAGTAGTTCCCACTTCTTGTAGAAGTGTGCTCTACAGACCCCAGGTGTTAGCTTACTGTTTGGAGCCAAATGATAGCTGAAATGTGAGACACACACTGGGGAGTAAAATTAAACCTAGAGAGTAAAGAAATACTGAGATTGAGATAGGTAAGTATGTATGTCTATAAAATGTTGTCTGATATTTCCATCTCTCTTGAACCTTCCTTGAAGAAAGCCTCCAAGAGCACCATCCCTGCATATGGGTTGTTCCTCCAGTATTTGAATTTCCCTTGTTTTTTCCATATTCAATTAACCTATAAAAGATGCAAACATCAGTGGGAAATTGGCCTATGTGGGAGTAGGGGAACAAAACTAATAAGATGTTGATCAGAGTAGAATGAATATAGTGAATTGACAGTGGAAATAATCTTTATAAATAAAGATTAAAATCAATACTTGAGAAAGTTTTCTGGCTTCTCTTTTGGACATTATTCATCTTTTGGTTTTTCTGCGCAACTTAACAATTTTAATTTCTAGTGTATATTTTTATAGCATGGTAATATATTTAAAGCCATGTTGTAAATTTTATGGGTTTTATTTAAATGTATTTAATTATAGTTGTGGCTTGCAGAAGGAATCTGCAGTTAGGAAACAGTTTTATAGCTGCAGTGTAGAAGGGTCATGGAGTCACTTTCAGGGTGGTACTTCTACTGATTTCTACTGAAGGTGCCCCATCGTACAGGAAACTAAAGCTATGAGAAGCATTGGAAGTGCAAGCATTAACTTTTATGGTGTTTGCTTACCTAGTAAACTTCTCAAAGGTTTTACAAATGAGTTTGCCCTTTCAGTTCAATAGCTTGGTGTTGGCCTGGTGCTCTAGAGAACTCTTAGCCAAATCACTTTTGTCTTTTTTTTTTTTTCCCTCTTTGGCTGAACTGAAACTGACCTGCAACAAATAAGTGCTTTGCACTTAGAGGAGAGATTAAAACCAATCTTGAGAGGGAGCAGCATTTTTCATTTTTAAAAAGGAAAAAGATTGAGTCAAGAGTTCTGAAGAAACTGTCCTATGCTGCTGAGCTTTGTCTAGCTGTATAGTGACTCTTTCTATTACAAAATAAAGTCATTTGCATGTGTGGATCTACAGCAATCTTCTTAAATGTCTTTTATTATGCTGTATTAAGTTATTTTAGAGAAAGGGATATGTATAGTTCATGCTTTTCAGCAATCCTTTTAAAAAACAGCCTCTAGAAAAAAATTTAAGAAGTGCTAGAAACATCTATACATTCAGATAGAAAATGTTTCTGAAATGTCTTTTCTTTTTTATTCAGTGTTTAATATAGATAAGAATTACCACTGATAAGCAGAGTACACACATAAAGAAAGAAATGAGAAAACAAGAAGATACTACTTAGAAGTATGAGCGGACCTTAATGGAACAAAGTTTTTTTTTTTGATCTCCTGCCAAAGTGTACAAGCAGATGAGCTGGCAGGCTCCAGGCTTGCTTTAAAAAGCTCCTGCACTGTCCATTTTGATCTTGTCAAATGAGAGGTTGCTACAGACAACAAAACAAACCTCTGATTGTTGTGCTTGATGATCTTGGAGATCTTGGGGAAACTGTTAAGAGCAAATTTTAAATTAATGCAAGATTTTAAGAGAATTTTATGTTAATGCCATAGGAAGGAAAAAGAGACTTGTTTTCTCTTTAGTTTTATATCTTTCTGTAATCTAGAACTACTGTTTTATATGGAAGGTGATTAATCGGTCTTGGCAAGGGAAAAGCATTTTTTTTACTTTATTAAACTGTTCTGATAGCTTATCTGAGTTAGTCATGGTAGTTTCATTTTCTGGTGTACATGAGTCCCTGCTGAAGAGAAAACACAAATTTTATCACGATCCACAAAGGAAATTTCTGATAGGTCCAATTTTTAATTAACAGACTCCAAAAGGAAAAGAGACCAAAGCAAACAGTTGTATAAAACCTAAATTTTTTAACGATAGAAATGTTAAGGGTGATGTTTTTGAAATCCTGCCTTTAGAATCCATCACTTTAAATAAATATAGTGGCCTGAAGAAAGTCTGTTTAGTTGGAGCTGCTGTCCATTAGGATAAAAGGGAGATGCCTCATTTCAGTGAATGACCTGAATACACTAAATATTATATGAAAGAAGAGGAATAGTACAGACAAAGAGATACCTGACAAAGTCCATGCTCAAGGTGAGATGTTATGTCTGCAGGGAGAAAACATATTTTAATGCTACCTTTTATATGTACTGTGTAAACTGGAAATAAAGTGTTTGCTTTTTTCTTTATTTTAAGGTTAATTATGGTACAGAGGGGAAATTCAGACTGAAAGAGACAAAGTCACACCGGTTAACCTGTCTCCCTTGAAAGAGTGAAATCTGTTAAACTTTGGCATTCTCTTTGTTTATTTTTAGGTGATGGGTGAGCTGAGAAGCTGGTGAAGCTTACATGAAATACTTCTACTGATCAGTAGTAGCCCAGATGAAATAGGCATGTCCTAAGATGGCAGTAGATCTGGAGTATGAACCAGCCTGCAGAAGTGAGTTGATGCCAGATTTGTGAGTCTCTGTGGCTTGATGGCTCTCACTTACTCCGTCTCTAAACCAAAGCCATCTTTTTACCAAAGCAATGAAGGAATGGGGCACAGCTTGATTACAGAATGCTCTTTCCAAGGAAGTGAACTGTGAAGGAAGGGCTCATGAGTTTGGATCCCAGGGGCCTGGAGAGCATTCCTGGTAAGTTGAAGAATTACTGTTACAAATCCTGAATGTGTCTAACATGTCACAAAGCACCAACCTGAAGACAACCTTACGTTTCACATTCTTTGTATTGTTTATGTGATATTGTAGAGGAACAAAAACACTGAGTCCATGTAACTCACTTGTAAAGTCAGCGTGGACTGCAAAACACTGTTTGTAAAATTCTCACTGTCAGTAGTCAACATTGGTGTTTTTTCCATTGAAAGATATTGCAGATAGTCTTCATTTTGAGTGGAAATGTTGCAAAGATAATCATTGCGTACCTTTGATATTTGAGCAATTTAGTATTAATGTTTCTCTTCTTTTGCAATAATTGTGAAGAGATTAAGGAACACACACCCCACAACACAGAAAGAGCTAAACTTTGATTGAAGGGGTTTTAATATCATGTTTCTCAGCATGTGATTCCAAAAGGATGATAATGGAATTTTATATTTGTTCCTTTATTTCAAAGCAGTACTCAGTGGACTTTACTTACTTGAAAATTGTTTACATCTATGTTCATTATCAAACCAATGCATAAAACAGAAGAACAAGAAAAACGTGAATTTCCTTCAGAAAAGGGAAGTGTAACAACTACGGTAAAGTCAATGAAACTTTAGGAAATCAATAGCTGGTAAAATGTAGGTTTGTGTTTTAGCTCAATGAAGAGGAAAAGATAGAAACTGAAACTCATTATTTATATAATATTCAGGAAGTTGGAGGGACACAGAGTATACCAGCTTTTCAGGAAGTTGTGGGGTCAGGTGGGGATGAGGAACTTACAAGCATTACAGTGTAAATTAAGTATTAGTTCAGTAAGTATTCTGGTATTTTGTCTGGTACAGAATAATTATTTTCAAATCTACTGAAGATTTATGAAGTAATTTATAGTACATAAAATGTATAGTACTGTAGCAACACTATCAAATTTTACATATATTTAATGATGTACTATTACTGGCATATACTGTCTTTCAGATGGCTGCTCCAGTGAGGACATTCCTGAGGTGGAGTTGGTGAGCATGCTGGAAGAACAGTTGCCAGATTACAAGTTACGAGTAGACTCTCTGTACCTGTATGAAAATCCGGACTGGATTCAGGCCACGGCTTGCCATGGCCGTCTGCCAGAGGCTGCTTCTCCAGCTCGTGAGGAGGAGTCCTTCCGTTACATGAGTGAGTCCGTATTTTTTTCCCCAAATATTGAAGATGAAAAAAAATGTACGTACAAAGTTAATGTTAAGAAATGGTCAAATCTGGGAAACTTTGGACAGGTGGAAGAAAAGGCTGAGTTCAGGGGAAGTGCTTGTAGTTCAGGACTGCAATTCTAACAGCTGACTTAGGATCACAGAATCACCAGGTTGGAAGAGACCTTCAAGATGACCGAGTCCAACCCATGCCCTAACACCACCTCAGCTAAACCACGGAACTGAGTGCCACATCCAATTTTTTTTAAACACATCCAGGGATGGTGACTCCACCTCCTCCCCAGGCAGATGATTCCGGAACTTTATCACTCTTTCAGTAAAAAACTTTTTCCTAACATCCAACCTAAATCTCCCTTAACGCATCTTAAGACTGTGTCCTCTTGTTCTGTCAGTTGTTGCCTGGAAAAAGAGACCAACCCTCACCTGACTACAACCACCTTTCAGGAAGTGGTAGACGTCCCATGATCATCAGATCAGATCATCAGTTGTAGATGGCTGATCAGATTACACACTGAAGTAGGAGTGGGAACCCGTGATAGTGAGAAAAGAGGCAGGAACCTAGAATTGTGCTAGAAGAGATGTAATGTGAGAGGTATGAGTGTGCAGCAACTGTTTTCAGGAATGATAACGATGCTGTGATACATTTGGTGATGTTACCCTGATGTTTTGTGTCTGTTGTTTGTGAGGTGCTGTCAGTGGTTTCTTCTGGAGATAGAAAAGGAATGAATGGCACATAGCTGGGTACTAGATCAGTGTTGCCTTCCAGTTCTGAAAATACTAAATAACTAACCCTATCACATAATAAAGAAGAAAATGGACNTGAATGGCAGATAGCTGGGTACTAGATCAGTGTTGAATGGCAGATAGCTGGGTACTAGATCAGTGTTGCCTTCCAGTTCTGAAAATACTAAGTAACTAACCTAACTAACCCTATCACATAATAAAGAAGAAAATGGACAGCTTCAGTCACATGAAGAAATCTTTTAATACGTTGAAAAGCAAACGTATAGAAAGTTCCTGAAAGAACCGAACACTTATTTGCCTGTGGTTTCTAAGTGTTTTCATGTGAGGAGAATGCATTGGAATCACTTCAGAGAAATGGGGAAGTCCTGTTTCCTCCATATATTGGAACTATTGGAACAAATGAAGAGTAAACTTGTTATTTGTATACAGTCTGTAATGATTACCTCTTCCTTGTACACGCCACCTCTGAAAGGGTTTTTTGTGTCATTGTTGTTCGTAGTTTAAGCTTCCCGAGGGTGCATAGCAAAGGAGTAAGAAAGACTAAAACATTACCTCCCCAGAATGCAGTACTCAGCAATTTAGAGTGATCTTGCGGGCTTTGAACTCTTTTAATTGTGGAAAGTAATTGGAAAGCCGCTTAATGCTTATTGCTTAGTGTGTTTCTGATAATCAAATTGCAGGCATAAATGATTTTATTGTCGGGTGAATGTTTTTGTAGTTCACTGGAAGAGGTTGTGTAGTTGGTGGGGTGTGTACTTGCCTCTAAGTATTAATTATAAAGAAGTGGGATCAGAGTCTATCCGTGCTGGATGAAACGCGGCTCTGCTGAAGCTCTCTGCTCGGCACCTCATCTGTGTGACAAAACGCAGGGCTCCGAAGGACCTTCAGTCAGCGTGAGCTTGCATTTTCAACCTGCAGGGAGAGGGAGGGGTTTTAGCAACAAAGTTTTCATGAAGCCTGTTGTGTATTATTTGGCTGTCAAGGTACTGCACAAAGTGCTGTCTTCCTATTTCTCCCAGAGGGAAGTTCTTTTCAAATACAGAAGGTGTCCTGTGGAAACAATGAACTGCTCATAGGAGTTTTTTGAGCAGTTGCTATAAATGTTTCCTTGTAAAAATGACTGAAATTGAATCAAAAGATAGCTGTTCGGCATAACATATAAAACTAATACTGCTATCATTTAAGAACACTTTTGTAACTGCTGAGTCATATAAACTCAAGATAAATGTGGTTTATGTTTCTCCTAGAAATTGTTCAGACATTGGTTACACTTATCATCATAGTAGCTTTTTTGAGACTAGTAACCCACGGGGACATACTGGGAAGGTCCCAGACAAATACAGATATAAATCAAGTTACAGTTATAATTATTGTTGTTAGGTGAAATTTTAATCTTTCGGTTGCCTGGAATTGGGAATAAATGTGACATGAAGCATAACGTGGGGTTTTAGCTGTGTATCTTCCTCCTCCTGTATATGTATGGAAACATTTTTATAACGTTTACCAAGAGAGAATGCTAAATATATGGTCTGAGTGAATTTATAGTTGAGAAAAAAAAAACCAAAACAGCACAACAGTTATTGCACTTGAGCTCCTCCTGTTTTTATGGCTGCTGCTGCTGCCTATAAGAAGGTCTGTCCCATGACCAGTTGGGTTCACACTGGCAGTGTTTCTAGTGAGGTGGAAGAATATTTTCTGCTTCAACTGTGCTAGCCTAAGAAGCCCTGAATTACAAAAGATCACTCTTTGGAACTACTTTTTATATGTGAATTGAGGGTCATGGCACAACACAACAAGAATTTTAACCAAAATGAAGAGTTGCTTGCAGCTTTCACTTGGCAAGGTGAGTATTGCACATGCGTGTGTTCTCAACAGAGGATTATAACAAACTCTGCATAGTTTTGATGCCGAACTGAGAGAAAATGACAAAATTTATATTTATATAGAGCTAAGTTTCAAAGCTGTTGGTTCTGTGATTTTATTTATCAGAGTAAAGAGATTTGCTCTTGATTTTAGGTACTTACCTACCTGAGTAACCTCATATGGAATTAGTGTAAATTTTTATTAAAGGCACTGGATAGAAACTTGTAACTTGAAATCACCTGCTGGGAGCAGTTACCACAGGAGAGCTGGCTATAATATTCTGCCTGTAATGGCTGTAACTTAGTTATGTATGTGCAGAGAATTTTCCAAATACTGATAACCTAGATGAGTTTGGAGTCCCCTCTCAGCAACCAGTATCAGCAACCAAAGCAGTACAGTAAAATTGTCCTCCAAATGCATGTTATGCTCCTGATGGATATGTACTTTAAATTTAGTGGAGAATTTGTATTTTTTCCCTGCTTAGGAATACAATTAGTAAATGGCAGTGCTGTAAGTTCAAAGCTCCTACATGCTTAAACAGCATGTGTTGGATTTTTATGCCTACTGATCTTGATGAAAAGCCTTTGGTTTGTTACTTTGATATATTTTTCTTTTAAACTTTTAGAGAAACAGTAAAACATTCCCTTCTGTGTTGTTCTTCCTGTTCTGTCATTCAAGATTACAAAAAAGTTTCCTTTGTTACTAAAATGTGATTTGTTTTGATTTTAGCATAGCTGTAGTGTTATGCTTTGAAAGGTTAATTGTGGGCATTATGGATGTGAAGGATATAGACAGCTTATATAACATGTAAATAAAGTCAGTGAAGTGCCAAGCTGAAGTGCATGCTATCTCATAACTAAGTGTGCAGTCCTCAACAAAACAAAGAAAAGAACAGATAATCAGTACCACTGTGTATTCAGAGTAAGAATCAGATTTAAACAAGTTAAAGAATGAAGGAAATCTTGAGATCAGCTCCATAATACTCTCATTTTGCAGATCAGTGATGATGGAATTAGTTTCAAAACAGGTTAACTTAAACCTTAAACCAGAAGCAGATACTTCTGTAATTTTAAAATTTATATTGCTGCCTTCTTCACTTCAGTGATCCTGACTTCATAAAGCAAAAATAGCAAATTGCTGTTGAGCTTGGACAAGCATAAACATTCATCACCTGACAGAGATATGTATAATTCTGCTCCTGAATGAAGTAATATTTAAGTGGTTCCCTAAAAGGCCTAAGAAAGTTTTAATAGTGAAAAAAGTATGTTTGCACATGCATTTATTTTTTGGTTGTGGTAGATGCATGGCAAAATCACCTGTTTCCTTACATTTTAACTCTTTCTCCTCTTTGTATTCTTTCCCCCCCCATATCTTTCATTATCTATCACTCTAGCTCTTATTGAACTTCCTTCCTCCTCCTTGGATGGATCTCACAAATTTGCACAAGGTAATTAAGTTGCCTTTGTTACTACCATCTCCTCTTTCTCAGGACATGAACTGGAGCAGGCCAACGCTTTGCAGTTTTAGCACTGCTTTGTTCAGAGTTGTCACAAGTTCTTCATGCTTTGTTTAATTCCTCACTCAGTCCTGTTTTTCAAATCTTACTGTTTCTCAGTTTTTTAATAGTTTTACAAACTCTTCAAACGTTGGAGTCACTTGATTAATAAGATAGCGTTTACTGCTACTTCTAAAATGCATGCATACATATCTCATTTCTTCTTAATTGTTTCCAAGATGGTCAAGCCCTTAATAAATGCATTTTCATGACTAGTCTCTGGGGTCTCCATACTTCCTGTGTATAGCTGTCACACAGCCTAGTGGGAATTTTGCTTCAGGGTTAAAGTATGTATTCAGCTATATTTGGATATGCTCCAATATACCCTTCCTCCTCTCCTCAGCAGGCTGGATGATTAAATTGCTTAGCTGTATTCAAAAAGTTGCTCTTGGGAGATTTTTCTCCTTTTTCTAAATTTGAAGGATGTGTGAGCACTTCAAGTCTTAGTTAATGTTGCTGAAAGATGTAACTGTTAAATACCTCATTTATCAGTCTCCCAGATGAGTATTGTTTCACATTTCTGAAGATGTATTTTCATAGCCTCTGCTAGCTTCATCAACCAAGTACTGTATTTGAATATAAACAGCATCCTTTGAGTTTAGCTCTCCCCCTTCCCACAGTCTTCTTGTCTTTCCTTCAATAAGCATGTTTGTCTCTCTTCAGTTCTTGACACAGATAACGTGGAACAGAAAGACTACAGTGAAGCTGACATGGTCAAACGTCTGTTAGCTGAGGTATGCTTGTCTCTGTCATGCTGTGTTAATGCAGTTGAGGAGGTGTATTTGAGGGAGGGTTTTATTCAGCTGCTGAACATTTTGATTTGGTTATCTTCAAGAGCTGCTTATCAAACACGTGGATAATGAGAAGCTGCCCATTTGCTTGCACCACCTTGGAAACAAAATTTAACAAAACTGTGGGCACCCATGAAGCCAGCGAGTATAAGAAAGAAATAGCTTTCTTCTGATTTCCTGTTGCTCCTCTGCTTCTACCCTTTCACCACTGTTCAAGCTGAGCAGGCTGCTCTAGAGAAAGTGTCACTGGAAAGACAACAGGCCTAAGTAAATGTGATTTACTTTTANATTTTTTTTTTTTGTATGTATGTGATTCAACAGAGCCCTTTGTACTCAGCACAAAACCCAAAACTGTCCCCAGGTTTGGTGCTTTCCCCTCCTCCTGTTATTGCAAATGGCTGTGGAAGAGAATATTTGATAATCAAAAAACACAGTTATGGATGCGTCTGGATCCAAGTGGTGAAGCATTAATAATTTTCTAACAATGCTGATCCATTTGCGAGTGAAGGGGGATCTCAGAGTGGTGATGCATTGAGTAATATCTAGGAGAATCTAAAGCTACTCTGAATTTAAACCTTACATGATCAAAAGGAAATGTTTTTTCTCATACTGGGAGCAGAAAGATCGGGACCTGGAACTGGCAGCGCGAATTGGACAAGCCCTCCTTAAGCGAAACCATCTGTTGATGGAACAGAATGAATCACTGGAAGAACAGTTAGGACAAACTCTAGACAGAGTAAGTGGTCACTTTTCTTTCTTTTTTCCTTTATTTAGGTTTTTTTTTCCCGTTTTTTTCCTCTCTTTTTTTTTTCCCATTTATGATGGTGGTAAGAGGATTAATAGAAATACATTATTTCATTGTGAAAGGGGTGATTGGTGCTCTCAGACTATAGGAGTTTGCTTAGATGTCATTCACCTAATCATTGTTCAGCCACTTCTTGGAGTCCAGGAATTGAATATGAAGACTACATACTGTAATTACTAGAAATTATGAGAATGTTAGATATCGTTAGGTATATCAGACCATCAGTCTGATTTCCCACTGTTAAATTAAGAATGGACAAATAAGGCAAAATAAGAGATTGGTATCTGACGTGAGCTGCTACATAACAACTTCACAGGTGAGGAAACAGAAAATGGGCTGGTTAATGGGGTGCTTACACTAAGAGTAAACAAATGAATAAATAAAATGTAATGAAAAGTGAATTCTGATGAAGATCTTCACTCCATCTCTTCCTGTAAGCAAAAATTCTTGATCTAACCTTTTCTTTGTTTTTGTTTCTTAAAAAAGGAATCAAAACAGTTGACAAATGACCCTGTGGTCAACAGGTGTAGTGTAAGCTACAGTGAAATGGATTCAGCTGCTTGTATAAAACAATATGCTGGTAACAAAGATGTACTCATAATCAGCTGTTGGACAGCATAAACTTAGGTATTCATATAAAAATGTAGATAGGCAAAATAGAAGTTATCTAAATGAGACCTGTCTCTTCTTTTGTTTCTAATTGTCCTACGATTCATGTAATGTGCAGACTGGAGGGTACCACTCCATACATGTAAATAGTTGTCTCTCAGTCCTTTTCTTCAGGAACTCAGCAGTTCAGAGTAATGGTCATAATCAAAGTGATAGCTAGCATGTTAAAATGAAATCATGTATCAAGGCAGCTGGAAAATGATTTTGCAGTAAACTATTTAAAAAGTAGATTCTGTTGTTCATTTTTGTGGTGTCTTGAATTTTCAGTCTCACTTGCGCTGGTAAAATGATGATTTTGCAAACTTCCTGTAATATAGAGGTGTGAGCTCTTAAATCTCATTTTAGACTGGAGCAGTGATGTTCTAGGGGCTGCATAAATAATACACTATGATATTATATATCTAAAGTGTATTTCATGTGGTGGTGATCTTCACTTGTCCTAGGTTAACCAGCTGCAGCATGAACTGGCAAAGAAGGATGACCTGCTGCGAATTGTTTCCATTGCTTCGGAGGAGAGTGAGACGGATTCCAGCTGCTCCACACCACTGCGTTTCAACGAGTCTTTCAGTGTCTCCCACGATCCATTGCAGCTGGATGTCCTGCAGGATAAACTCCGAGAGCTGGAGGAGGAAAACCTGGCTCTGCGATCCAAGGTACATCCGACTGATGGTCTGTGCTGTATGTGCTGAATGTGAAACGAATCAGGNTGTGATGGTGAATAAAATGATAATGAATCCCAGGGCACCTGAAAGATATTAAGGTACATTTAAATAGATGAAATAAGGTGATTTCAAAGCACAACTAATGATCTTGTAAACATTGCTTAAAGAATTCTGACTGCAGTGTTGATCTTTCCTGAAAACTAAATTAAATTCCACTGTGTGAAACTGAAAATAAAAATAATTGTTTCTTCCTACCAGTTCTTACTCTTTCTGTTGAAACAACCTGTGGTCCCTGTTGAGGTGGGGCCAGTCTTGTGTGAAATACTGATGATTGATGGATTTAGTATTCCCTTCTGTACAAAACAGTTTGTGTGTTTTTTTCAGACCGGTGGGACTATCTGCATAGTTTTCATTCAAAGGTAAGTACTGGTGGAAACAGGTGATTTTGAATAGAATTATAAAAAATATTTACATGTGAATTCCTGTAATTTTTATTAACTGCATGGCAGAATCCAATACAGAGACCAAAAAAAGTGTGAAAGAGAAGATCAGATTGCCTTTATTTTGCTCCGAAGCCTGTATACGATTGCACAGATTTACAGACCAGCCAGGGGTTAATCAATCTGATACAACGTAACCTTCAGTGACTTGAAATAGCCTCAATTACACTGAGCCTTTATTTTCTTTTTTATTTATTTCATGTGACAGCGCTATGTAAAGAAGTGTATTTGCTGGCACTTGTGTAAATGTGCCACTGTGTGCTGGGATAATCTTTAAAACCATTTGCTNGTGCTGTATGTGCTGAATGTGAAACGAATCAGGGTGCTCAAAATCCAGCACCAGGGTTTCTCTTGAAGCACGTGGCTGTTTTGTGTCACTGTATACAAATCATCCCCAAGCACTTTTCCTCCATGCCCACATCCTCCTGCTTCCTTCATTCCTCATTGTCTCTGGAGTTCTGTAGTAGTCTGTTCTCAGTGCAGTTGTGATACATGAAAAAACATGGGAACCTACGTAAGCACCCAGCAGAAGTACTTGCACACATCAGGCCCTCAAGCTTGTACAGTTTGTTTTGATATAAATCTGACTGCAATGAGCATGAGTATTTGGGGAATTCCATTCTGTTGCCACTGTTTTTGTCAGAAGATATTTAAAGGGTAATAAGCTTCCATTTAAATTCTTTTAGAGATGCACTTAGTTTTCACTATGTGATCAGTTTCTGTATTTTGACTGGTCTCTTGTGTGTGTAGAACTTGAATACAGGCACTGTGCCATTAAAAGGATAGACACTAAATGGCCAAACAAAAAAATGGCTATAAAATGGAACCAACAGCAAAGGTTCCAAGAATTGGAATCTACAGATACAGTGTCTTTTATGTGGTAGGGAAGAGTGGAAGTCGTAAANACAGTCCTGAGTGCAGACGACTTGTCTTTGCTAAATTTAATATTATCATCTTCACAATCAAAAGGGAAGTGAGAATCTAGAGTGCTTCATATTGTTTAGATATGTTGTGATACTCAGTCTCTGGCCCAGAAAATTTAGTCTAAATAGACTAGTTGGGAATATGAAGAAAAGCTGTTCCACCAAGAGCTTTTCAGTGCCACAAGAGAGTTGGCTAACATGAGTCAGTTTTCAAGANTTGTTTGTAAGAAACATGAGGGGTTTTTATTTTGTGTTTTATTTTATTGTGTGGTGTTTTGACTTTTTCAATGTGAACCTTTCCCAATATAAGCTTGTTACATCAGTACCAGACAAGATTCCTTTAATGTCAACAAAATACACTTCTGCCCTTGTTTTGTCTCCAAAACACTCAGCATGAGATGCACGTTCTTCCTGAANAGATTTTTTTTACCGTAAGTTTTTTGAAGCAAATTTAATTGCTTATTTCTGATTTCTGTCTTGGTTCACTTTCCCTACCAAATTACATCTTTTTGCAACAAGTTTTGATTAGAGCCAAGAGACCAGGCTTTGTTCATGTGTCTGTGTGTCTTTCACTCAAAACACCTGTAAAATTCTGGGAAACAGGTTGTGGTGGAAAACACAGTTGCAGAGAATTTTTAAAGAGAGAGGGGAGATTCTTCAGTTGCAAGAATTTTAGAAATAAAAATTTATAACATTATAAATAAACTGAAATTATTATTGATAAACAAATAATTTTCTTGAAGGCTTGCCACCTGAAGTCAGAAACCATTACATACGAAGAGAAGGAACAGCAGCTGGTCAATGACTGTGTGAAAGAACTCCGTGAGTATCCAGGCTGTATTTTGCAGTAGCAGAAGGGTAGATGAAATACTTAGTGCCTGCACCTTCTTAGTTAACCCTGAATCCAAAAACGAGCTTCAGTTATTTATGCCAATCACTGATGTCTTGCCCTTTGCCCAAGTGTAATGTCGTTTCTGTATTTCATCAAATTTCACTCTGGCATTGAAATTCAGCTCTGTGTGTCATGTTTAGAAGGGGAAAATGAACACAAAAGATAATGTCCATACATTTCCTAAACTGAAGCTTACAGACACTAGAAAATCAACAAAATATTCTTCTTGTGTATTCAGCACACTTGACACTGAAATGTGTTGGTGTATAGACTCTTAAAACTATGAACACATTAGTTTTAAAGTACATGTTATGAAGCAAAGCATTTAAATTAGCAAGTGGCTTAATTTGTCTGGAGGAGTTGTTTCTATTTGCTTTGGGGACTGCGTATTTGCAAAGAATTGCAGCTACTCTTACGTAAATGCATGCGAAGTATTCTGAAACAATAAAGAACAATACTTTTTAATCTGTAGTCATTTGATGTGTACTACTTCCTTTGTGCATAATAACCTCAAATTATATTTAAGATTATTTTTTCTATACAACCACCATAAAGAAGACTGGGTTGCTGCTTTCTTTTTCTTGTTACAGATGACCATAAAATAATATGAATTGATACTTAGTTGGTTAATTTACTGTGGTCCCTCTGAGAAAATATGCATGTTTTGCTAATAGGAGTTAGTTCAAATACGCTCTCCTATTTTCCTTCAGTGAGAATGTCTATGATTTCACTTTTTTAATTCAATTCTATAGCACATGTAGGCATGCTAGGTAATTTGGACTCTCAGAAGGAATCTTCTCCTAAAGCTGTGTTGCCTACAGCTTTAAAATTTGCATTTTCAGGAAAAATCAGACTGAGCTTAAATGCCCACAGGTCCATGAGCAGGGCCTTGTTCTGCAGTAAATATGTGAGGTACAACAAGCACTAAAGTTGCAGTGTGACCTTTAGGCAAGATTGATCAGACTTTCTTACGACTTCGCAATGCTTTCAGGGCAAGTGTTACAAACAAGGCTATCTGCATAAAAATATTTCAGCTCTTGGCGTTGCTTTGTCATCTCACTTCGTGAAGTGCTTGCTAAAAGGAAAAAAAAAAACCACAGGAAATTTTATTCAGTGGATCTTTGGGGAATAGATAATGACCAGGATCAAGAGTGTATGTTACACTTGACAAGGTTTGACAAAATGCCTTTGCTTATAATGATAGTTAATAACAAGATTAATTCAGAACCAGACTTTTCCAGTGTATTCCAAGTCTGGCCTTGGTCATGAGCCATTATGTCATTTGAAATAGTTTTATTGTGGTGATTTCACATACTGGTGATGTGTATTTCAGATTCTGCATGCTCAGTTCTTATGTTACACCTGAATTTGAAGTTAACTCTTTTTCTTCCTCCTCCCCACTGTTTATCTTTTCCTTGTGGATGTTCTAAGGCACCTACTTTTATGTATTATGAATTGATGTCCTAAGAGTATTGGTCGTTTTGCAGATTGTTGTTGACTTTCACTCATCCTTTCTGGGGTTTGGGTTTGATTTGGGGGGTTTTTTGTGTACTGGGACAAGGTCTCGACTGAGTTCCTTTTGTATTTTGTAGGGCAAACAAATGCTCAGATTTCCAGGATAACAGAGGAGTTGTCAGAGAAGAGTGAGGAGGTGATTCGCTACCAGGAAGAGATCTCATCCCTTTTGTCCCAGATTGTTGATCTTCAGCATAAACTCAAAGAAGTAAGGAAATGCTGATAGAGTGTCCGTGTCTGTGCAGGTGTCTGTGCAGCACGTGCATGCCAGTGCTTACAGCAGGCAGAAATTGACTTGGCAAGCCAGGGGGTTGCACTGCAAGAGAGTGGCCGTACCAGGAAAGTCTGGCAGAGGATCCATCTCTTGGGGAAATCAGCTGAGAAAATGATGAGCACCTTTTTGTGCTTTCAGAATGTGATTGAGAAGGAGGAGCTGAAACTTCACTTACAAGCCTCCAAAGATGCTCAGAGACAACTGACAGCAGAGGTACTTACGGCTTCTATATGTATACATTTAGATAAATGTTTGGGGTAGAATACAGGAGAAAGAAAACAGAGAGAGAATGGGAACTACTGCTTTTTAATTACGCAAGATTTTTATCTTCCGTTGTGTCTGAAGTCACAGGATTGGAGGAAAAGAATAATTACTTAAGCCTACACAAACATTTTTGTAGTTCACCAGAGTATGAAAGGCAACGAGCGTGTTTCGAGTAGGGAGGTCTTACTATTCTTATGAATGAATTATGAGAAAAAAGAGTGAATATTACTGATGATATCAACAGTACTGTGGCTCATTAGATTTTAAGGCAGTTATCTTTTTTTGCTTCTTTCGCATCAGTAGTTAGTGTATTTGCAGTTTTTCAATGTATTTTCCTTTGAATTTCATCATACTTTTTTGTCTTTTGAATCTTCATGCTTTGTCACTAAAACCACTACGGGTGCTGTGCTGACTGTTGTCCGTTCCAGTTGTGGGCATGTGCCCTGCAGTTGAAAGAGTCTTGCAGTGTTGAATCGGCCATTATAGGTTACTGTAGGAGTTCATTCAGTTTCACTCTGTCTTCTCTCTGAAGAGATCGGGTGATGGCCTCTCTTCCCTTTCAGCTCCATGAGTTGCAAGATCGGAATGCAGAGTGTCTGGGGATGTTGCACGAGTCCCAGGAAGAAGTGAAGTTGCTGCGCAGCAGAGCCAGCTCTGTCGCTTGTCTCTGCCACCGGCAGTCCCGTGGAGCATTTCCTGTGGTAACAAACGCCTCTAGCGTGGCACACACCGGCTGGCACACGCAGCCGTGGCAGTGTGCAGCTCTAGGAGCACAATGGCCTTTGCAGGAGCTGCAGCCAGAACTACTTTGTAGTAGGCAAAGGAGCTGATCTGTTGGTTTTTCAATTCTTCAATGTGTACACTTGTGAGAAACTTAGGAAATTAGTTAGGAAACTAACTGTTCACTTGACACATTGGGACACTGCAATTATTTTTCCTTTTTATATGCCCTTTCTGTTTAATAAGGGAATTGGCATGTTCTACAGCTTATGCTCAGTTGTCCTAGTGTATTGTTTGATGTTGGTGTGAATTTTATGACTTAGCAGTGTTTCTTTAAGAAACACAGCATTTCACATACTCAGAATATCTGCGAATTCATCAGGTTTTGGTTGGTTGCTCTGTGTGTACAGAATCACTTACATATATATACTTGGCCTTGTAAGATGTGCTCTTAAAATTGTAGCTTAACTTAAGCAACCAACATACAGAGTACATAAAGAAATACAAATCAAAAGCAGATGTTGCTAATGAAAACTGAACCCATGCTGGTTACACATGGGTGTAGTTATGGTGGAAAACTGTCCCACCTGCCCTTCCTACAGAGGCCAAAGGGTTTGTCCAACGCATACTGATACTGGGCAACCAAATGCAGGTTGTTCAAAGTAAGTTTTACAGATATTTTCTGCTAAATTTTTTAGAAGGAAGACTTGAATCTAACTTGTCAACTCTTACGGTTTCCATTTTTCTCTAGGATTCCCTTGCAGCAGAAATTGAAGGGACAATGCGGAAGGAATTGAGTCAGGGTGATGAATCTGTTCTCTCCAAGCAAAAGTATGTTTTCAGATTTCTATGTGTTATTTTGATATTTATCCATAGACGAGTGTTAATTAAGGTGACACTGGTTTCTGGGACTCTATAAATGCATATATTCCTTCTATAATGTTTTCATTGGAAATAAAAAAGGGGTTGTAGTATTTGGTAATCTTTTCAATTTTGAAACCTGCTGTGCTTATTTGATTCTGTGAAGAAGCTGGGAATTGCTAGAAGGATGTTATTTCGTTCTTTAATTTGTGAGATTTTTTGATCCAAATTCTCAGATGCACAGGACTAGTTTTATCCCTTTTAATGCTTATAGAAAAATTGCTGGACAAATGACATTCTAGCTGAAAGACTTTGTTATAAGTTTTCAAAACCCTGAAGACCTCTTCCTGTATCTCATAATACTGAGCAAGAAGTAATAAACTAAATATGTGTTTCTGAAAGCATATACAAATTAAATAAATAAAATATATCCTCCTGAATAGTCTAAAGCAGGTCTTTCAGGTAAAGAAGTGGTAATTCTGATACTTAATAGAGTAGTTCTGCTGAAGACATGAGTGTCTTAGGCAATCACATCTTTCTGAACATCTTTTTAGTGAGGTCTCCGCGGACTTTTCAAAGTTTGTTTTCCAGAGATTTTTCTTTACTGTATCGTTTTTGCTTCTGAAAACCATGTTTGTTTGGTTGTCTGTTCCGCAGGGGTCAACAGAAACGAGTGTTTGACACTGTCAAGGTTGCTAATGTCATTCGTGGCCGCTCCTCTTCCTTTCCTGCCCCGTTGCCAATCCCTGGATCTAATCGCTCAAGTGCTGTTATGACAGCAAAGCCCTTCCAGTCTGGAGTACACCACTTGGAGAGCCATGCACGGATGGCCCCAGGGAGCAGCTCTGAGAAGAATTTGAAGTAGGAAGCACAGCCTGTTATCTTCTTCTGAAAAGACCTGATTCAAAACTAAGTCCAGACTGGACTTCTGCTGTGTAAGAGAGAGATAGTTAATTCAGTGGTCTTAGTATCTATTATTATTTGATGTTTTTCACAGAGATGCTCACAGTCCTGGCCAGCCGGGAACCCCTGGAGACAGTGGTCTGGTCACAGCTCTGCACAGGCTCTCCCTCCGTTGTCAGAACTACCTGAGTGAGAAGCAGTTCTTCGAGGAGGAGTGGGACCGAAAAATGCATTTGCTGGCTGAGCAGAAAGAAGAGGCTAGTGGCTGCAGTACACCAACAGAAAGCTCTTTTTCCCCGAGTACAAACTCAGAATTCACAGATCTCTCTTCCAGCTGTAGTAATCTCCGTGTCCTCCTACCAGAGAAGTTGCAAATTGTCAAACCCATTGAAGGTAAGAGGATGATCTTCCTTCTCTCATTAGCAGAAAAGGATTTTAGATTGGCCAGCTAAATCATTGTGTGTATAGCTAGGTATGATGTGCAGTAACAGGAAGCAGTAGTATTTGGTAGGCTCCATGCCAGCGAGCTCGTCAGCATCGCTTTCTACTTGGCTTTCTTAGAGGGTGCTGAGTGTTGGGCTGCTTCTTGGCATTGCTGTCCAGTGGGTGTGTGGATCACAGTGTGGGCACCAGCCAGCTGCAGTTGCTTTGCTCATGAACCCTTGTAACTCGACAAAGTAGTAGGTAATGGCTCTCTGAATCTCTTCTGTTTTGTCACACCAGGATCTCAGACCCTTTTTCATTGGCAGCAGCTTGCTCGACCTAACCTAGGCACCATTCTTGACCCAAGACCAGGTGTTGTTACTAAAGGCTTTACCCCTCTGTCTGATGACACTGTGCACCACATCTCTGACCTGGAGGAAGATGATGAGGAAGAGGATGAAGGAGGTATAACATTTCAAGCACAACAGTCCTTCCCAGAGGAGAAGAAATGTCCATTGGCAAAGCCAGTGTCAGGGATTTTCCTGCCACCTGTTACTTCAGCAGCAGTACCACTGACCGGTAAGAAGCGTGGTTAGTGTTTCTTCCTGATTTGGTGTCCTTCTCTCTAGGGAAAGTATTTGACTCTGTGATAATGCTGTTTCTGCTGTCTTTGTTCTTTACTTCAAAATAAAGGACTCAAAAAAATTAGCAGTGATACTAACATTGTCTTAAACTTTGATTCGTTCTTGTATGTCTTTATTTTTACCCTCCATGGATGTAAATTCTTCACATTGCAGCCTCAAATCCAGGGAAGTGTCTATCTTCAACAAATTCCACATTCACCTTCACTACCTGTAGGATCCTTCACCCATCTGATGTCACTCAAGTTACTCCCAGGTATGAGGACTGCTAACATCCTGAATGTTGCTGCATAGGATTAAGCAGTTTCTTTCTGGCTTTTGATATATGGACCAGTTTTAAAAAATACTAAGGGAACTAGGCAACATGTAGGATGTTACTCATAAAAATAGTTGTAATTACAAAGGGAAACTTGGAACTCTCTAAAGTGAGAGTTAAAACAGATTTAGGCAACTTGAAGCAAATTTTAACTCTTAAGTAGCAGAGGCCTTGTATCATATATCTGTTGTGGAAAAAAAGATTCTGTGATTATTTTCTTATTCTGTTACATTTTTAAAATTTTTTAAACTAACTGGACGTTAGTATTCTGTCTGATAGAGTATAGGTGATCACAGAAGATAAATTCATTGGTACTTGCAGAACAATAGTTCTGAGTCTACTGAAGCTGAAACTGTCACAGCTTATAGCAGTAGTTTAGGGTTTTTTGAGCCTTCTGTATACTAGAAGGCAAATGCAGAGCAGATATAAAAACATCTAATATGTGCATATTCTCTGTTTCATTTTTATTTTATTTCAGCTCCATGGGTGCTCCATTTTCACTGGGAAATACTGGCAGCAGTACGGGAAACCCAGTAGTGAGCACTCCAGCCATTCCTTACAGACTAAGTATTGGAGAATTTGTCACCAACAGAAGAGACTCAACTACTACTTTCAGCAGCACAAGCAGCCTGGCTAAACTTTTGCAAGAACGAGGCATCTCTGCCAAGGTTTATGACAGCCCCATATTAGAAAAACTGCCTTTGCTACAACCCCCTCGAACTCTTCCCATTCCTTCTACTCCACCAAATTCTCCTTCGCGTTCACCTTGTCCTTCCCCTCCACTGTTTGAGCCTCGAGTGCATCACTCAGAAAATTTCCTGGCTTCTCGACCAGCAGAAACGTTCTTGCAAGAAATGTATGGCCTAAAGCCTTCCCGAAACGTCCCGGACGTAGGCCAGCTGAAGATGAACCTCGTGGACAGACTGAAGAGGCTGGGCATTGCCAGGGTGATCAAGCCCCCTGAAACACAGGACCTTGGGAAGAATCAGGGGCCAGAGGTTAACTTGCAGAGGCAGGACTCAGCTGGGTTTTTAAATGCAGGTAGCAACTTAATGGTGGGACTGAGAAGAAACCAGAGTCTTCCAGCCATGATTGGAGCACTGGGAGCTCCGGTTTGCACACAGTCATCAAAAATGCATATACTAAAGGAAGACTAACTGGCCTGAAAGGTGTTTGACTTAGAGCACAGTAAATAATTTGAGGGATGAACATCCAGTACAGGCATTGTTAGATGTGTTACAGAAGAGTTGGAGAAGGCATGTGCATGTTAAAATGTGGGAGAGACAAGCGTTGGGACCAAGGAGCAAAGGAACATTGCTTGGGTTTGAGGAAGAAGGTTTTTGTGGGAGGTACAAAGGTAAAACCAAAGCTTAATTTCAAGACCCCCCTTCAGCATCTGTCTTAACTTAATCAGAAGTGAAGACTATTGTAGACTTTTCAGTGTTTTAACCCTTTAACCTGTATGTGTAGGTATTCTATTTTTTTCCACCATACACCCATAGCATTTACTAGTTGTTTGCAGTCAGGCTACATCATTTACGTATAATATTAAAATAACAGTCAGTCTGACTAGCATTGTCAGCCCAAGTTCCTCTCTATAGCAAACAAATATGAAAACTTGGATTTTTTAAAAAATTCTTTTATTTTCCATTTCAGAAACTATGCTCTTTTGAACTCCTCCTTGGTTTGAGAAGCGGGGGAGAGAACCTTTAACTGTGTAAGAAAGTAATACTTCAGTTTACAAACACAGGATTTATATTTTGAAAGAGTGCAATTGTGTTAATGAGGTATTAACAGAAGTTAATTTCTTTCCAGAGCTTCTGAATGAAGCACACAGAGAAATGTGCAATGAATAAGAATTAAGAAGCTGGAAAGTGTGTATTGGGGTGAAAACTTGAAGTTAAGAAATCTTTCTGAAGTGTAGTGTGCATCTGTTTAAATGAGGATATTTTTGTGCACACACACACACACACACATACAGAGATATCTCAGGCACATTTCAGCATTGCAAAAGGAAATAAACCCTAGGTGCTTGATTCAGGGTTTCTTTTTGAAGACTTAAGTGGAGAGCATTTACTTCAAGGGAAGTGTTGGAAGTTTGGAAAACTGCCTCTTGTCTTGCCTAATAGACATCTTGTGTATTTGAGAGATCTCCAGTAAACTTTATGCCTTTCATTCATTTATTTCTCATTTTAGGCAGGATTTCATTTAAAAGATTTCATTAAGAGCAAAATTTGCCAGTCTGTATATAGAAACAGGAAGAAAAAAGCTGGTGTTCTTTGTAGCGTTTCAGTGAGTGTTGAAATCCGGTGATCATTGAGGGAATGTGGTTCTGAACATAGCTGAGGCAGACTTTCCAACTCAAAAGAGAACTCCATTTTAGAAATCTGGTTTCTGAGTGTTAATCATCAAAATATTACTGCCCATGCTGCTTTTTTCATTCCTTCCTGTCCAAGGTTCTAATCATAACTGAACAATCTACAACACACGTTTTGTGTAACTTAAAAAAAGTTGTCTTTGCTAGTGACCTGAATAGAAGCAGGTTCTTAATCTTTATGCAAATTTTCACTATACCTATCAACAAACATTATAAAATGATTTGATTCCGTACAATTAGATGAAACAGTTAAGTTTACCTTGCCTGTTACCGTGTAAGTGGGGCATAGCTGGCTGGGGGTGTGGTGTGACCCATCAGTGAATTACACTGATTTGCCAGAAGGCACAACCACCATAATCAGCACCCTTGTTGCTGTAGGGATGAGTGGAGTAGGGCAGGAAAAGAAAGCTTCTTAACCTGGTTTATAGGAAATTTGTAACGTGGCCTTTCTGCTTTTACAGTTCTATAGATCTTGTGATGCCTCTGATTTTTGGTAAAGGAAACAGAGTAACCACTTCAAACTTGCACAGGGATTCTTAGCAGCAGCTTGTCTGTCAGCAGCGCACAGAAATATTCAGGAACTTCTGGAGTTGCCTTTTGCTCTCTAAGCAAACTCTTACACTTAAAAAAGGTGAATTTTATTTAAAAGACTGTATACGGGTTCATTTTGTTTTTTAAATGAAAAATATTTAATTTTTTCATGTAAGTATTTATGTTTGTATGTACTTAGCTGTGCATGGTGTCTTGCCTAGCTACATCAGGTAAGAGTGAAAGGAGGGAGTGCAGTGTTGGTCTGCAGTGGACTGAGGTATGTCTGCTGTGTATCTGTAACTTCCAGGGAAATGAGTTAGCAAAAGCTTAGACAATTTGGTATCAACACAGAACTGTGTAGCATGGCAAAAGAATGTCCATTTTGTGTGTTTATTGTAGGAATAGCTGTCAGTTACAGATAAATTTTTTAAGGTATTACACTGTTTCTAACTGGCTTCTTTAGATAACTCCAGCCATTGGATCAGCAGAGTAGCAAATCAGCTAAGGCAGAATTCCTTTGGCAGACCATGGTTCAGGTAAATTTAATCTACAAGCATATAAATTAAATGCACGTTCTCTTGGGACGCGTCCATATTCCATAGCCCGACAGTATAAACTGGTTCGGTTCAAACAATGCTGTGGATGTCAAGAGATCAGTTTGTTCTGTAGGTGAGATGTATCATCAGATACTTTACATAAGGCAAAAAGAAAATGGAAGAACCTCTATACCATGGTGTTTGTGTTTATCTGGTTGGTTGATGCTGTGGTGCAGTGTTGTTGAAATTCTGTCATGCATTTATGCCTTTGGATGGTCATGCACAGTTTGGATATACATGCCTAGCTTGCAGTAAAAGGGAAAATTGATACTTCTTCCAAGTTACCATTTTGTGCCAAAACCTAGAAGATAAACCTTTTTTAAATAACACATGTTTCTGAGAACATTTTACACGTTACCATGATTCTAGGAATGATTTGGCTTTTGTTATCTCCCGTAACAGAGGTGAGAGGTGACAAACTGGCATGGCTGAGATCCTGCACCAAATCTTTTGTCTGAGTAGAGGTAGACCCAGAAGGAATGGAGAATTACATTTTGGCAGGATTCTGTTGTCTCGCAGGTTTGAGTCAAACACAGATGCTAGAAAGGACTTATCCGTGCTTGTGCAAGTTACAAGAGACAGAAGGAAATTCTTGTATTTACCTTTTTCCAATTGTCTTAAAAAAGGCACAAACTTAAAGCTTTCCAGTTTCACTGTTTTTGATAAACTCAGTGGTACCTGCATGCTCAAAATACCTGTCATCAAATTTAAACATCTACTGCAGTCGAATTAGCAACAGAGAGGGAAGGAGAATAATTGTGTTTGGGCTTCATT
>VYZQ01035154.1:4082-25883 GCA_013400655.1 Mystacornis crossleyi | reverse complement strand
AAAAAAAAAAAAAAAAGTTCTTGAAAAAGCATTTTCTTTTGCTAAAAATAAAAACCCCCTACAAACTACACTTTACATTTGCTGGCTACTAACTGTTTAGAAAACAATCTACCTAAGCAACATTTTCAGCTCTGCATGGTTGTAGTATTATGTAAATAACACCTTATTCACAAGTGAATCTTATAGCACTCTGCAATCTAATTTTATTCACTGTACATTATCTCTCTAATGGCCTAGATCCCCAGGGCAGAGCATCACTGTCATGCTTTTGCTCTATGCAAACTGAAGATTGTACGTACGTGAACATTTTTCACTCCAGCTGCTGCACTATCATTTCTGAAATGGAAAATTATAGCATTTTCGACCATCTCATGAACTACTCTGATCAGTAACTGAGAAACTTATTCAAAATGAGTCCGTAAAGAGAATTCAGGGAATAAACAAGTCAATTTGTATCATTATATGCACGAACAAGCTAGGCATCAATCCACATGCTCCATTTTGCACAATACAAATTAGCTGCAAAGAAAAGGAGACCAAGGCATACAAGTTACGGTGGGACAGTTCTGCCCATATTGGTATGTAGAAAACAAACTATCATCTTACTCCTACGAAAGGCAGGGAGGTACTAATTACAACATAGTATTAATTCCCTGATATTAGAAAACACCCATTCATCTGCTCCCATCACTATGCTTGCAGTACTGTTCTATTTAAGAGCAGTAATGGGGCTATGAAGCAAATCCTACCATCATCCATAAAAACTCATGCTGGTTGAGATCACCTGCCAATTTGGGTGCATGTATAACATATTCCTGCAGAGGAAACGGAACTGTAATCTCTTCTCCAGCCGTAAACAAAATAAGTTTCAATCCCAAAGGGGAATATAAGTATTTGACTAAGTGTCTGGCTGTTTGGACTGCACTGAAGCTGCTGATTTCTTTAAATACTTGTCTTGAACTGCATAAAAAGGAAACAAAACCAAAAAACCACTGCAAGATTGGAACACAGTTGCTTTCAAAGATTTAGCTGTAATATCTATTATTAACACTAGCTGAGTAAGTGTCTAGAAATTAATCAGGTAGGAAGATAGTGTCTTTTACAATTGTATCTGACATTAAGCCCAAAACTAAGGGCTGGTAAATAGCGCAACAACTAAGAGATCATTTATCACGGCCAGCCTCTTAAAATAATATGAATTAGTCTTCCTTGCACACATTTTACCTGCTGTCTGTACTAGCCATTTAGATTCCTGGAAGTTTACTCAGCAAATATTTAATGTTATCAGTTATCATTAAGCAGATCAAACAGTTACATTAACCTTGTACATCAGGTCAGCACTTACTTGGAAAGCTTGCCATCATCTCTAATTGTTAATGCCTCAAACCCTTAATAATGTCTCTATACATCACGGGCCCAGGGTCAGGGAGTTAATGACATGTATTAGCCACACTCTCAACCGTACAGCTGGGAGAGAACTAGGGTAGTGTAGAGCAACAGAGAAAGACACTCTTCTAATAAGCAAAATTAAGGGTGAAGCAGACTATGGGAGAAGCACAGAAGCTATTTAAGTGTGTGTCATGGTTTAACCCCAGCCAGCAGCCAAGCCCCATGCAGAGACTCACTCACTTCCCCACCAGCAGAAGAGTAAGAGGATCCCTTTGGTCAGTTTGGGTCACCTGTCCAGGTTGTGCCTCCTCCCCACCTCCCATGCACCGCCAATTTCCTCATCAGTGTGTCAGGAAAGGCCTTGGCTCTGTGCAAGCCCTGCTCAGCAATAACTAAAACATCTCAGTATTATCAACTCTGTGCTCAGCACAAATCAAAAACACAGCACAGTGTCAGAACTATCACTGCTGAGATCTTCAAGACATTTTATGTATATGAACCTCAATACCAAAATAAAATAGGGAAGTTAGAGGTATGAGGAAGTGAGTGGGGAAGTGCTCTTTGGAGTAGATTGAAAATGCTGCAATCCTCTGTGTTTGGAGTCATATTCTGACCCTCTTTTTTACCTCCAGCTATTACTTTGACATGAATATCTAAATTTATAGGAATATCTGGCCACAGTTTTTCTGCTTCTGGAGCTCATGTCCTTTAACAGTATCTCTGTAGGCCATTTTGTATTTTTCATACGCACTGCATTTTACCATCCAGTTTTTAAAGTCCTCCACCCTGCCTCACAATTAAACATATTAAAGATCATGGGAAAGTGGTGGGAATTCTTCCACTAAAACTGAAGTTTAGTCACTTAATAAAGAAAACCTAAGCACTTCCCACTGTCTTTCTTCCATATCATGACACTTGCTTTTGATCTTTATTTTCACACATTGCCATCCACCAACAGGTCTCCAAAAAGTCTTATCTCAGAATTAATTATGAAACTTGGATCTTTTGTGAATGATACAATATGGATCATCTCCCATATAAATAAAAGAAAAAGCACTTTTGAGAGCTACCAGACAGAAATAACTGATACACATGCAGATGTAAGAAGCACATTCAGTCTTAGGTTTTGAAGGATGAAACAATCCCATGAATCTGCGCAATGTGGTTTCTTGCTCTACATTCCACTGCTGTAGAACTGGGCAACCATTTATTAGAAAGAGGAATATACACCACTAGTTTCACGTAAAAACGTGACCAAGCTCTTGGACTATGAGAAGTGTGTGCTGTGCAAACATTCCTCCCCATACTTGTGAACTCCAGTAGAGCAAACAAAATGAAACCAAAACAAGAGCCCTAATCAAAACTTGCAGCAGGACTAGTTGCTTGCCAGGCAATGGCAACCACCACTTAGAGAAGGGGAAAATCAGGAACTAATCAAGATTCACCAAGTTAGTATCACACCTTTAATAAGACTAAATAGACTAATAATTTGGGGGTTGGTTTCTTGTTCTTCATTTGTACATTTCCCTTAAGCTCTCTTGACAAGTCCAGAATGGGCAGTGTTTAATAGCCATGGCCTTTTGTCACAGATCAGCTTTTGCCAGAAACAAAGTCCTTGAGTCAGTTTATTTCATAACCTGCGTGAGTCTTTGCAAATTATTCATAAATACAAGGACAATCTTTTTTTTAAGTGCTGCTTTTAACTTTTTTAAGATACCTTACTGAGTTTGATGCCATATTTAGATAGCAATTCCTTTCATTTGAATAAAAACTTTTGTCTTTAAGCACAAGGTTTATTTTCATCTAGTGTAATATATTCAAGGTCAAACAATCAAAGGTCCAGAATGAAACCAAGAGAAAAACAGTGAAGATAAAAAACCATCTAAACGACAAAAAAAAAAAAATCTAGGCAAGACTTTCAGACGTTCCCCTTATCACTTCTCAGGGTTGTCGTAAACAATGCTGCACCAATTTGTTTCAGTATCAATGCTGGATTTTTCTCCCCCTCCCTAAAAGCAGCTAATCCATCCAATGCCCACTGTCCCTGCTGATGAGGCAGTCAGGTGCATTTAATAGCACACCATCTGTCTGTCTGAACAAGTTGCAGTGGCAGTGCTGCTAAAGCTTAGAAGGAGCAGTTTGCACAGAAATCAGTGCTGCACAAAGTAAATAAAAGGCTCTGAAGCTAAACTGTAAAAACCACTGACTTTCAATTAAATTGTATTTCTAATGAAGCATGTGATCCTTTAACCATAAAGACACCTTCCCTATATCTAAAACACCTCATTTTCCTGTGTCAGACATCCAAGACTACTCTGAAGTACATTTCCATCTTTTAAAAACAGTTCTCACTATTAAACCTAGGGACTGGTGAAGGAAGAATGACATGCATGTTATAAGAGCAGTGTGTCTAGGCATAACTGAGGCATCTTTTAATTCCTTGCTCTAAGCTGAAGGTTTGAATTTTTCAGCTTGCTTGTCTTGAGAAAGACTTCCAAGTTGCAGAGATGGAAAAGAAAATGGAAGGCATGAGAGGAAACCGTGTTAGGTAAAGCAGTCCTTTGACTAGAGAGAGCATTCTTAATCTTTGGTAGCTTTGGTAAAGAACATTAAGCCTGAAGTAAATAGCCCCAGAACATAACTTCTAAAGAGATATGATGACCATGCAGGTGTTAATTTGCTTTTTTCCCCAGCAAGTCAGGAACTTTCCTGCTTTCAATATCTCCATGCTTGATTAAATACAACCTAAACAAACCTGTGCCTTTAAATTTGGAAAAACATGTTTGTCTTCTTCACATCATCCAATCTAATCTTCTTGAAGAAACCTAGAGCAGAGGACAAGAGGATGATAGGGACACTTCTAAATTTGAAGACATTCCTATTTTGGTCAAATAGAAAAAAGTTATATGCAACACAGTTTCTTAAAAGCATTAGTGGGCTACAAACAGTGCTGCAAGGCTGAACATCATGCTTATGACTGCACTCTGCATACTGATTTTGGTGCCATCCTGAAGGATTATCCACAATCACATAGATTAGTGGGGGCTTAAAAGGAATTAGCAAATTTTGTATGTTTTTGTACTCGTCATTCAATTCAGTTAACGTGAAACATTATCCCCTTGCTGACCTCCAAGTAACTGTCTACCACTCTGGGTCACTTTCAGTTGACATTTCATTTACATATTTGCAAAGATGAACAAACTTTCACTGGCAATAAAAGGTCAAAATCTGCTTTATTTGGAGAGTCCTCCCAAGCAGGCAGACTTGGTTATTTTATCTTATCACACATTAAGTTATAATAATAACACCAAATATAGTTCTTACCAAAATTATGTGGTATTTCTAAGTTTATTAGTCTCAGTCTAACAGCCCATTGAATCTTAGAAATTTCATCACAAGCACTCTTCCCACACTGATAACATTACTTTGAGTTACGAGACAGAGCATCTTTTTTTCTTTCCGCCTTCATATGCCATTCACTGAGAACGTAAGAGGAAAATTAAAGTCGCTCATCTGTAAATACTGGTTCTCAAATCGGCTTGTAGGATTCCAAACTGACATTCTTAATTAAAAATATACAGATCCTCATACAGTGACGCAGGTTGGAAGCTTGTAAAGCAACAGCAAGCAAAAGCATTAGCTTCCCTTCTCCATTCACATCCTGCCTGGTCATATGTCCCTGAGAAACGAGAGCTCCCTGTCAGAAGGCTGCAGGAATGGCCACCGCTTGAGCCAGATCCTCCCAATAGCTTTCAGATGCTCCCTCCTACCTTCCTTTTCATTTTCCCCGAAATAGACGTCCATCCCCCTTGAGTCACCCTGCCGCCTTTTCCCAGTTCAGTCCTCTGAAGACTGTTGCTGAGGTCTTTCCACCTTTTCTTCTCACTCTTGTGTCTGTTCGAATGGACATTAAGTGTTGGTCACCTGTGCCTCTGATGGCTCTTCTGCCTTGTTTTCATTGTCTTCTCCTACTCCTTCTCCCTAAGAGCCCATAAATTAATTTCTGTAAACTCCAGCGTCTCTTTCTGTGAGAAGCACTGCTGCCAGCAAGCCTGAGTGGGGAGGCTTCTCCCTTTCACTCCCTGGCAAGCATGAAAAAGAGTCATTAGCCAGGTTTGAGGGGACCAGTTTGATCAGCTGCATCAGGCCATGGTGCCCCATGCTGCCATGGAAACAGTGGACAAAACAGGGAGTTGGACATATTTTATTCAGCAGGCTGTTTGCGTTTTGCACCTTTTCTGTCCACAAGACTGGTTGCTCATGCAGCCTTGCTAGCTTTGGAGCTGTTTGAGGGGAACATCTGTTATGCTCTTTTAACTTCTCTCCTAAAGATCAACACCAAACCACAGAGCAGCTTTGATACTCCCATACACACACACAGCATAACAAGCTGCTACTCCTCATTGCTGCTAATATTGAACAGGCAGTTGGATCAGATGTTAACATGAAAATTAACAAGGGATTACTTTTTCCCCAGCATACCAGAAACAGCACACCGCTTCAAACCCAAGATCTCCATCTACCTCGATCAGAAGCCGAAACCAGCGTGCTGGACTCTAACAGGACAGCTGGTAAAGTGCTCATGACAGGCTGATGCTGCCAAGGCACAAAAGGAGCCTGAGTAAAGTTTTCATCAGGGACCATGAGTATACATTTCCTTCCAGCTTTTCTTCATGGTAGCTGTAAATTGAGATTTTATTACAACACTGAATCTATATTCTACTGCAAAAAAGTTTATCTGAAAACACTAAAATTCAACAACTTTCTGACGGCTTTTCACATTTTATTTCCCTATCATCATGATCATGCAAAATTTTAACCAGTATAAAGGAAAACTTTAAATTTTGAATTCTGAGCACGAAATAATGGAAGGACTTCACTTTCCATTTCTTCCTTACAAATTTGTGTACATACCAGACTGAAAAATAAAATCTGGAAAGGCTTTACTAATTTAACTATGGGGGGTTTTTGTTCTAAGTCCATCAACACAGACTAGCGGTACTCAAATCAACTCAAATCAGGAACCAACTTCATGGGCAAAGGAGAAAAAAGTACTGAAAGAGTCCGAACCTGTTTTCTTTACTTTCTTTTACATTAAGTAATTATGTAGCCTTAATAACATGTTTGGTTCCCCTTGCCTTAATCTCTTTGTCCTGTATTACAGAATCATGGAATGGTTGGGAGTGGAAGGGACCTCTGGAGACCACCTATTCCAACCCCTCTGCTAAAGCAGGTTCACCCAGACCAGGTTGCAGAGTATGGCATCCAGGAGGGTTTTGAATATCTCCAGAGAAGGAGAGACCACAACTTCTCTGGGCAGCCTGTTCCAGTGCTCTGTCACCCTCATAGTAATGTTTTTCCTCATATTCAGATGGAATACCCATTTTATGCTTGTGCCCATATTGTCACCTTTTCCACTGCTACTTACCAAAGATTAAATTCTAAGACTTTCAACATAGAGACTAGACAAACACCAGCTGCACACCAGTAATTGTCATCAGGTTTTTAGTGGCACATTTATACCTGAGGATTGAGACACACCCATCTTGGGTAACCAACAGTTGACTTTGCCTCCTCAGAAGCATTCAGTAGTAGCAGGTTTTGTTAGCCTGGATTTACTTAAGTGGGCAAATACAACTGCACAACCATCTGCAGGGGTTTCTCTTCAAATCAAGCAGGTTGTTTTCTGTACATGAATTTGTTTGTCTATCTCACTACAGTCTGATACTAAGAGGGAGAGCACAGCTGCAGCTTTTAGTAGGAAAAAGTTATTTTAAAAACCCTTTGATGTAAAGTTAAATGTGATAAACCAAAAAGCATTTAAGGTGAGGAGTGTTAAACATTCTCTTCCAGCATCAAACAGAAAGGCAAAGACCAAAACAGAAAAAACATCTTGCTTAGGTTTATCACTGTTGCCTCTGCAATTTCTCTTTAATCAACAGGCCTCTTACTGCTATCTTCAGCTATTTTACAGAAGTTTTATGTCATTCAGTGAATAATGCAGTCTTCCTATTACCCGAAAAGCTGAAGTATTGAAGTGATGCCTTCAAACACAATCTGAGGCATGAGAAAATTGTTTGACTTCCACAGAAAAGAAAGGAACTTCCAAAGTTCATTAAGTGGGTTTGGGGTTTTTGGTTTTGGGGTTTTTGGGGAATGGGGGAGACATTTATAAATGTTTTGGTTGGGGTTTTTTTTGGAGGAGGGTGTTTTCTTGTTTGAGGGGGGGGTGTTTTTGTTTTGTTGGGTATTTGGGGGTGGGGGGTGTGTTTGATTGTTTTGTTGTCCTCTCCACCACTGCTATGTGTTTTCTTCATCAATGGAAGGAAAGTTGTTTTCATAACTACCAATTATTCCCCCAGTGTACTTGAGTTGCTGTTTCTTTCCCAAATAAATGAACATGATTACAGTTCCATCCTGTAAGGTAATTCAGGCAAATCAATACCAGAGGTTGAATCTTCAGCATACAATAAACATACCCGCAGTATTGCTTGGGAATACATGCATAGGTACACAAGGCCATGGCATTTCACAGCTCTTCAAACTGATATGCATTTGTACTTTTTTAATGCTTTCATGAGTAGTCCATTTAATCCTACACAGCCCCGTACTTTCAAGAGTTTTCTGTTAAACAAAAACAACTGCTATTCCCTAAGCAAGAAGCATCAAAAAATTATTTTTCGATGTTTCTATTCAAGTTCCTGTCTGCTTACAATTGTTATTAGTCTTGTACCAAGATGACTTTGTCTGCCACCAGAGTCTGGTGGCATTTGTTGTAGGAGTACATTTGTTGTAGGAGTACGTTTTATTCTTGCCAAGTTACATTCCTCTTTATCTCTACTGAGCTCACTGTACTGCAGTACCTACTCCCTTTCTTCTGGCAAGGCTTTCTCCTTTCTATCTTACAAGGCCGTTCTCAGGAGCACTCTTGTGTGCTCTGTCACGTACCCTCTGCCTAAAATATATCCTTTGCTTAAAACGGTGTATGTTTTGTTACGTATCCGTTGTCTAACACGGCCCAAACCCCAACAGGACTGTTTGTCTGACAGGTCTTCCTAAGGTACCTACCGTGGGCGCTTGTGCCACAACTTCCGTACAGAGCATCACTATCTAATGTTGACCTCACAGCCACATCTTATCATTCCTCACTGCTGAGAGCATCTTTTGGAACTAGTAAAGTCTAGCAAATACAGCATACAGTACCAAAAAGCTAGAAAAATTAGAAAATACTAAATCCTAGTTTATATGCAAAGTTACAAATGCAATGTCAATGATTTCTAGTGTTTTTAATGGAACATTACTCTGCTTGGTGCAGGAGACCAGTTCGAGATTAAATGCAGATAATACCCATGAGGGAGCTGTAAATGAAGATACAGCTCAGACTTACTTTTTAGGTTAAATTAGGCATTGCTGAGCTGACACAACTGCTAGTAAGAAATAGGTAAGTTATCGCTACACCTACACAACTAGAGTGTAGATTTATTACTTGCTAGAAAACATGATATATATGCTTATATTCCCTCTAAGACTCATCTAGTTTGGTAGCCTGAATCAAGTTTAAGACAGGTGAGAAAAAACCCAAGTTATCCCTTCATGGAAATGTACAGGAACCTACCTTCATTGCATGACTCATACCTTCCTTTATATAGTAGCACCAGAAGTCACAGAAAAGAGATTTCTGCCAAGATTGCTGCTTTCACTTCCTGAGAGTTTGAAAACTGAATAGTTGCATGTTTCACCCTTTTAAATATAATTTCTGAAGGTCAGCAATGCCTGCTGAAAGAAGACACTGTATCACTATGGAAAACTACAAAAAAGGTGAAACACGTCACTGCTAATACCCACTGGTCCCAGTATGGCAAGGAAAACATGCAGCTGCCTGTGTAGAAATATGCATGGATTACACTTGCTGGAGACATTTGATACCCGTGTTCAAGGGGATGCAATTAATTAACTGGAAGACCACCCTAATTAAAGCAAAAAGGTAAAGGCAGATCACACTGGCAAAGAGTAAGAAAAATTAACTTGGCCTGAATGGCATTCAGAATATTGAAACAGCTAATAAAAGGAAGGAAGACTTGTGCTTGCAGCAGAAGGTGCACAGCGTGTGTGCTCTGCTGTTAGCAACAGTGCTGAATCCTGGATACAGACGAAACAAATGAGAAATCAATGCAAAGAATTCAGGGATGATGGCAGAGGACAAGAAACAACTTGAATATTCTGCAAAGAAAGATGCTAAAGCCTCATTTAGGTGCAGAAAAGGGAGTTCCATTTTTCAGAACAGCACCCCTTGGATGTAATCCAAGGAGAATGTGCAATAGAGTTGATACAAAAATCTCCATGTTCAGCCACTAGCTTTTCCTTAAGAAGAAATAAATTAAAACCTTGGTAGTTTGAGGTGCCTTAGATTCATTCTGGGAGTGATGTTTCTTCTTAAAGTCAGACAAACAAGTTTTCCAAAACAGTCTCTGTCTTAAGCTAAAAGGAGTCAAGTTTTACCTGTCTTTGTAGGAAGGCTTTAGTACCAAATGATGGCAAGAGAAAGTTGCTTGGACTTAGATAGAAACAAGAATTTTGGCAAAACAAGAATCCTACAAAACCTGTGTTTGCTGCACATCAAAAGAGTAACTCTTCAGCAACCATAACACATGCAAGACTGAACCTAAGAAACATTCAGAGGACCTGACACTGAATGCATATTGGAGGATGCTGCTTACATTGCCTTCCCAAATTTTAGCTGGGGAAGATACGTGAAAAAGTAAGTTGAGAAGAAGGGGAACACTTCAAAACAACAAAAACTATTCTTCAACAGTTTTGTCCATAAGTTTCATTTCATAAAAGCACACCACCACAAGCTAAAAGTTAAGGATGTTGAGGCCCAGGATGCAGAAACATTACACCAAAATATAACAAAGCTAGCAATGACATCAAAATATGCTCACTTGCAGCCCAGTATCCTGATTCTTGCCTCTCTTCTGGGTTTCCACAAATATTATTAAAAAGCAAACAAACAAAAGGTGAACTTAATACTACTTTATTGCAAGACTAGCAATTACTCTACTGTTTGTACATTTCAAAACTTCTGAGTGAGCCCAAAGGCAAAAAGGGTATTCAAGGCCCTGAGCCTTCAGGCATGCTGCAAGCTATTATGACCAGACAGTTACTGTTAAAAATTTCAACAGAAGTTACACTGGACTAGCAATTTGGTGCAAGCATCCAGCTGCACCACAACTACAAGTAGTGTTTAAATGATTTTGCATATAATACATACAAAAATGCCTGCAGGATGGATTTTTGAATTTCTGTATGTTGACATTGTTTTCCTCTCCATACTTTATTAAGCTTACATCTAGTTATATGAATACTTAAATTTTAAGCGCAGGTGTGCAATATGATTATGTTTTGATATCATGTAGCAGTTGAAGTCCCTTTCCTTCCCTCCCCAATCTGCCCCAGTTTATCTACAAATAATCAGTATAGATCAATGTACAGATTCAGGTTCATTTCTAATGGATCTACAGAACTAGGTATAATCAAAGAGATAGCTAAAGAAATGCATGAACATTAAGAACAGAAAGAAAAGGTTGAAGCCTCCATTAGCATAGTTCTGTAGCTTGAAAAGTCTTCTCAGGTGCAACATAAGAGGGCTAAGTTATTGCAATGGTCACACATGTTGTATCAAGTACCACCAAACTCCTGAAGGACTTTCTGGTATGCCAATAAAAGGAACAGGAAAACGTCTGGGTTGTTAAATCATAGACAGTGACAAGTGGAGTATTGTGGCTCTGAAGGTTTTGTGTAATAAAATTCATCATTTACAACCACCATTGAATTAGCACAGATACTGTAATCTTAAAAATAAAGTTATCAGAGAAGGCAGAATAAGTAAAAGGGCTCAAAAACAACTGAGAAAATTTATACTGTGCTGGCATTAATTCAAGTTCACTTCACTGAACTATACTATTAGAAGTTTATTGCTTTGTAAAACTGAAGAAAATTTGCTAAAGAAGGTCAAGATAAAGAAACGTATGACGTATAATAGACCAAAGCTTTGAAAAACATTTGTCAAAAAGTCAGCCAAGAAATAGAGCAGTAAATTAAAGAGGATTAAAAAAATCAAAACCTCATTACTAACTGCTCTTGAAGATACCCACAGGAAACAGTGGTTCTGGAAAGAAAACAACTTGCTCACACAAGGTAATCGTTACTTGTTTGTGAAGCTTCTAATTCCTTCTCTTCTCTGAAACACACCATGAGCTTTGCGGGTTAACAAAGCGTAAATAACTTGAATGACAACAGTGCACAAAGGACTTAGAGGTACATTCCCCGACAGACAAATGTTCATGCAGGGAAAAGTACCTGTTTGAAGCAACTGATCATCAGGTCATTTGGGGGAATGCTCTGATTTTCAGAGCAAGGAATTCATATTTATCATCACAAAGTCTAGTTAAAACAAAGAATCTAGCGTACTACTTGTGCAGAAAATAAGAACTGACTAATGACAAAACTATGAACAGTGCTGCCAGAACTTATGCAGAAATGTGTGCTCCCCTGAACCAAAAAATCCCTAGTTCCTTAAAAGTTACATCTTTGGAGAGCAGTTTCTAGATTTCAAGTATCTTTCACACAAACATCACTTTCTGCCTCAGACTTCCAAGGCTGTAAGATTTCTCAGTCATTTGAACATGACTTTTCTACTAAGAGTTTCCAAGCCCTAACACATTTTGCCTTTCTGAAAGGCAATATAAAGGCAGCAGACAGATTAAGCTCAGATAACAGGCCACAGGGAAAGAAACTGCAGAATAAGAGGGAGGAAAGTACATCAATTATTTCATACTGACTTTGTCCCCAGAGAAGCTGCTGAGCTACTCTTTGCAGGCAAGTTCCACTCCTATATATTTTCATGGTAAACACAGAAGCCCCATGGAATAAGGTGATTTCTCCAGTCTGAGGTTCTTGAACACTAAGCCTGTGCACGTCCTGGTGTGAAGTTCTGCTCCTTCACCACACTCCTTTCAAACGTCTCTTCATCACAAGTCCTCACGAATTCTCAGTGAAGTGTTTTGGAAGTGGACAGCAAAGGACTACTCAGCAAAGGGAGAATTCAGGGGTGCATCAGAAGTTAGGGCTTGTACAGTGCTCAGCCAAACTTCAGAAGAGCAGTGCTTAAAATCATAAGGGACTGCTATTACTTCTGGCCTTGGCATCCTTGGAAGCTACAGAGGATAACAGCCCTTTAAGGCATAGGGCTATTTTAAAAGTGCTATGAGAGGCGCTGAATTAGGTCCAACACACTGCAAAAGGTACCAGCTATGTTGAATTCTGTTCAGCATTTTCTGTTGTGAACTGGCTCTCAGAATCTTCTGCAACAAGGTGCAGTAACTAACCTGAGCATAACCATAACAAAGAGTCATTAACAGAAACAAACCAAAAAAGGCTTCTCTTCACAGAAAGCCATATATCTACTCACAAAATCTTCAAAAAATAATGAAAGGTATGGAGAAAGTCAACTTAATATGAAAGTATGTCAGCCGTTTTCCAGGGACACATCCAGACACACCCAGACTACAGTACAGGTGCACTTGACAATGGCACTGTATCACGTGCACTAAGAAATCACATTTTCCCATTTTTCTAACACACCAAAATCTAGTATACTGGGGAGAAGAACAGTTCTTATTCAATACTTTCCTAAATTCTGTGCTTTCATCTGATATTACACACAGCTGTGTGGAAGACCCTTTCAGAAGGCAACTACAGCCCACCACAGGCTCAGAGGTATTTCATCCTATTGGGTAGCTGAGCAGACAGAGGCAGTAGCACTTTGCAAACTGCCAATTCCTCATCTCTTGCACATTTCTCTTACTTGAGATTCAAAGCATATTCATAGCAGTAAAAACAGTAGTGATTTCGCTTTAGAAAAAACAAATACACATCCATCTTTGTGTATCTTTGTAGTAAAAGTTAACTAGTCAGTGGCTTAGGGGTGTGCAGCAGGCAGCAGAGTGCAGCCAGGAGTCACCACACAGGGGCCTTCTTTCTGAAACTCAGGAAAAAAAAACGTTATTTAAAGAGTTTACACTGCTCTAGCAGTTTCCCCAACACACAGAGTACAGGGATGTATTTGAAGCCCTGAGCTATTTCCCAAATGCCAGTGGCAAGATCCTGGAGCTCAAAGCACCTGTGCTTGCCTCCAGCCAAAAGGAAAAAATATTTTAGAGAAAACTTTAATGAACTAACATTGAATTAGTCATACGATCTCTTTAAGAGACACTGCTCAATGCCAAATGTATTGATAAAGGACAGAGAAAAGTATAAGCAAACAGGGAGGAGAGAAAGCTGTGATACACCATACATCTCCAGGCAAATTTTAACTTTTGACTGCAGATTTCAAGAAATTGCTGAACAGTGCAAGAATCTGCACAATACTAGAAAGCTTAATGTAAGAGAAGCCGTATATTTTCTGCACATACAGCAGCAGGTCCTCAGGCAGTAGTCCTAGCAAATAGTCTTCAAGGATTTTACTACAGTTCTGTGCTCCAGGGGAGAACGTCACTGCTGTGCAGCAAGGGTTGGGGGGGGGGAACATATCATATTATTCTGATACACATCTGTGTAAGGCAAAGTTTAGTGTATATAAGTGTGTGACACTATGTATAATTGTCTTTTGTTGAATTTCTTGCATTTAATCTCACAGTGGTGTTTCAGGTAGTCGCTCTTTACCTAACAATTCTTTAAACAAGTTAAATTACAAGACATATTTAGTAGACATATTAGGCTAGAAACAGCAAGGAAATTCACATCAATTTTACAAAGGTTAATGTAAAAATCCCCATTCTGTTCTTCAGCCCATCAGCCCAGCCTCTTCCATCTTGGAGCCCCACCCAGATTCCTCAGTGAGACCCTTTCCACAGCTTTCCAAGTCCTACCAAAATGAGAGTCTGTTGGTGAAACATAAGCTTCAGGAGACAGATGAAGCAGTCCTTCCTCCTCAGCCAGGGAGGCAGAAGCACTGCCCACTGAGAGCACTCCCACACCCCCACGCACCGAGGTCCTGCTCTCCCCAGAACCTCTCGCAGCACTCCCAGGGGGGGCGATAGTGTGTCATGGCCAGGAGAGATGCCCGGTGGAGCAGAGCAAGGCAGGAAACAGGCTGGCAACACAGCCCAAGCCGTGCTGCAAGGAACACAGAGCAGCTGTGGCAGGCTGAATGCAGAGATCACTTGGTAGCATTTAGCACCTCCAGGCTTCTCCCTTGGCCAAAACAGTACATTTCTCAAACCGCTACCAAAATCTGTCTCACACTAGATCAAAAGCTTATTGAGGAGTTAAGAGAGCGTTAGGCTCCATATAAGCAATTTTATAGGAGATCCACAGGTACATGTAAGAGACGGAAATTTGCTGACATTTCCACAGGTCCTCCTGTATCACTGTCGTGTTTTAGGGTTTTTTTAAATTTGTTTCACTTGTTTCTCTGTTTGTTTGTTTGGGGGTTTTTTGAGAGGGAAGAAGGAAGCCTGCAGTAAGCTATCATTAAGAACCATGGATCAGGCCCATCGAGCCTTTGGACTTGGAAAATACAGCTAACATCTTACTTCCTTAATTCATATCAGAAGTCTGGGGAGTTTTTCATATTATTTATCAATCTGTTGAACATAAGTACTGCTATTCCATTCAAATCCCTCATTAGGGCCAGTGTACCAGTTTAAAAGCAACCTATTTTTCCTCCACCTCAAGTACAAGACTAAAAAGTTTCTTGTCCACATTTCCCCTATTGTTCTATTATTTCTAGGCTCTATAAAAATAATTCCTATATCATGTGCAGCAAGCAACATGCCAACACAACTCCACCCAGGTTGCACAGATGCATGCACATTCACCACACACAGATTCTCAAACTGGGCTTGATTTTCATTTGCAATCCAGTTACATAACCCATGGACAGCAGTAGCTGTCTCACTGGCCTGTTAATGGTATGTGTAAGTAGATATTTCTGAGCTGTGCTCACAGATTTGGGCATGGCATTGCTCAAGACACGCAGCTTGGGGGAGGAGGAAAGAGGAAGGACAGTGCTCAAGAGCTGGATTGCATTCTCCCTTAGTGTTGTGGCTCCCAGAACGCCTCCACAAGCACCACCTCCTCTTCAATTTACTGACGCACCTCTATCAAAGAATTACGCTTCAGTTGCTTCTATTTCTACCAGCTCAAGTCTATTTAGACTGAAGTCTTCCATGTCAGAAGATTGCCTCAGGCTCAATTCTTTTGCAAACTTTCAAGCTTAACTAGTTCAGCTATTTCTGAGAATAAGGTGAGAAGAAAAAACCTATGTTGCTGAGCTCAAAAATAAACCTTTCCTCACCTCCTTCAAACAAAACATTCTTTTAGGACACTGAGATGAGTACGAAGGGCAGAAATATGTACAGGTCCTGTTCCATGAGATAGGATAGAATAGAAGTATAAAGATTAGCTCCCACTGTAATTTTGAAAGTCATCAAACTATTTAAATTCAGGAGCCTTTTATATTCAATCTTAATATTCCTTTTATATAGGGATACAATTTTTGGCTGTAACATGCAAAAGCATGTGTAGTGTTTATACGTGATTGAAAGCCATATTAGCATATTACTGTCTTTATATTAGTTCTATGTATGCATATTATATGTATTATAATACACAACTGTAGCCACGCTAAACTCAGAATTTTATTGCTTTCCTTGTAAAACTCTTTGCTTTGACTTGAATAGAAATTCCTTCTTTTGTGAGCAGTCTGCTTCATTCTTTGTTGACACCAAGAACTGAACGAGTACTTCAGCTACAAGAACTACGCACTCAAAAGCATACCTGTTAGTGTCTTGTGAAGTTTAAGAGACTTGTACACTTCAGAAAGCTTCTCCTGCATCTTTTCAAAATAAACTACCAACAAAACATAGTTGCATTTTCTGCCACTCAGTGCTGCAAAAACACATGAACCAAAAATCGCATACAGCCTTAATTCCTGCCAGTGCCACACAGACAAGTCCAAGACTTGTATTCTGACAGAGAAGTAAGCAAGTCTTTATAAATTACCAGGAATGTCTCATCAAGAGTAAGACAACTGAACTGCTCCTGCTTGCAGCTTTTCCTTTTAAACCCGAACCAGAAATAATGTCCAGTTGTTCCTTCTTTCCTCTATCCTTAAAACAGATGCTTCAAGAGTTAGTTTGACAGTGGTTTCTGTGTATACTCTGATCTCTTGCTCAATGATCATGCCTATCCATCACCTCTTCTGGGAATTGAGGACCGAGATTATTTTAAGTAATTACATATTTTCTAGAGCACAACTTTCAGCAAGGTTCCTCATAAAAACATCTATAGACTTACAGTTAATATTGTATGTTCAAAAAATTAGTTATTCCTTAACACCAGTTTACAGCTGGAAGATAATATGGCATTGGGGTCAACTCTAAGCATAATCAAGGCATGCAGTTGCCTCGAGAAACAGTGCATAGGCCAAAACAGTCTTCCCTCCTGCCCAATCCTGCCTATACCACAGTCTCAGAGCAGGACAGACGGATGTTCTTGCAAAACGCAGGACAGGGATCACAGGGCAGCAGTTTGCTTCACGTATGCAGAAGTGACAAATGGAGCACTCTCCAACCTGTCCCATCCCTCAAGCCCTCCAGCAGCTGCAGCCACAACACAAGGCTGCATTTCCCGAGCTCTGCCCCCAGCCTGATGTCCCAGCTCCAATGCGTTGTTCTCCCCTTACCATGTGGAGGAAGATGCCTGGCTTGACTAGCCTCAGATCTTCATACTCAAGAACAACAGTCATCCTCAAAACCCATCCAGCAGCCTCGCTGGCCCTAGACTACAACAGCTCTTGGCAGCTTAACAGTCAGAGGCATAGTGAGCCGAGTGTGACAGATGGAATCCTTTCCCATACCTGGCTTCAAAAGCATTCCTACAACTGCCAAGCCGAAGTAATTTTGCTTGGCTATCTTAGTCTTAACAGTAGTAAAATGAAGATTCATTAGCGTGTATTCCTAAGACAAAGTAGTATCAACAGTGGTCATGATGTGCCAACCTCACACACAAACCAAAGCCCTCATGAATCAAACACCTAGGTCCTTGCAGCCTGAGCCAATGAGGCTGCCTCCAGCTGACAACTGAGGCAACCTGCACTTCTCTGAACGAGATATAGGAAACCCCCAACACACACTCCTATTAGTGGGTTATTTAAAAAACAAAGCATAAGAGAAACCCCACACACTCATTTAAAACAGCTCCCCAAGTTAATTCTCATGCCTTCTATGCTCTCCAACATATTTCAAAAGTACTATCCCTCCTTTTTCTCTAACACTGTCCCAGTCATGACAGAAGCAGACCATTTGCCAGATTAGGCACATTTCACTACCTCAACACAACGGCCCTGCAATAGTCCCACAGTAATATAAGAGTCAGTTAAACACCACTAGAATTCCCTGCATTCCTGAGAGCAGACCCTGTACTGAACAATGTCATCACCGAGGACAGGAACCCTGACACTGAAAATTACAGGTGGTGTGTGTGCAGGAGTGGGGAGAGTCTTTGAAAACCCTTCCACTACGAAGGGTTCAAGCCCCCCACCCAAAATGGACAGGCAGCATCACCACAATAGAGCTGTTCCCTCAACTCAAGCTGACTAGGTCCTTGAGAACACAACAGATAAGCATGCATATGACAAACTGCTAATTTTATAGACATGTATGAAATAAACTGTTTTACATAAAATATGAACAAATACCAGAAACAAAAATCACAAAATACCTTGCCCATGTGTATGATTCTCCCATGTGAGAATGTACAGAAGGACATTTAACAGGTCCGCACTGTCAGATTCTTTTGGTGCTAGGTAGCTTTTCATTCTGCTGTCCTTTGCATCAGTGACTCAGTCATATATTCCTTAAGGACAGAAACTTCTATTGGTGGCAATAGGGAAGAGACAGAAGCATTTATCACAAGCTACAACAGAGCAACATTCTGCCAATACTGCAGTCATTACCAAATTGTTTTTCACAATGCTGAAAAAAAATTAAAGATTCTCCTTTTTAATGCTACAAAGAACATATGCATTTCCATAAATCATGCAACCAGCATTTACAGCACCAGATCCCTGTAAAAGAATGCATCAGCTGAAGTCTTAATTTCTTTTCCTTAGGTGCTTCTCTCTTACTAGGTGACATTACATCTTAGTCTTAAACAGTGAAACTCTAAATTACCCATTTTTAATAAAACCTATTTATTTTTCTCTGCCAGAATGCTATTCAAAATGTTTTTCACTAGCTTTTTATTTTCATGATGACTCAATTACTGAATTATAGTTTATTACAAGCAACTGTTTTCAGATCCATTCCTTAAATCAAACAGTTTATGTGATACTGTATTTTCTATGCATACAAATTTTGTAAAGCACACTAATTAAAAAATTAGTTAAAGCACTACAGGAGGAACACCTCTCTGTCTTTACATGATTGTTTCAGACAAAGCTTTCAGAAGAAACTCAGCAGCACAGGTAAGTTTACATGGAAATGTAATTTACATTTACTCTCACATGTTAAGCAGCTGCCCCTTCTTTGGAAGGACGACAGATCTTTCAAGGTTCAGTAGGCAACAAAGTTAAATGTTTTCTTAGCAACTAATTTTTTCTGGTCCTGAAAAAATTCTTTTAGGAACCACTGTGTGATTCTAGGATCTCAAAACTAAACATGTCCTCTTTCAGTCACTCTCCAGGCCAAAGTCATGTTTTCAACATAGCCATTGAAGACTCAATTCTGAAACCACCCCTCAAGAAGAATCACATTCACCCTGTACTCAAGAAGAATCATTCACTTGGCTAGGAGCTGCTGATGCCCACACAAACAGCAAGCTGAGTAACATCTGATAAGCCCTTTGACTGCTGCTTCAGTATATAATATTGAAGAGTAAGCATCTGAAGGTGTTCACTACCATAATCTAATGCAATGTCCTTCTTCAGTAGATACTTTTTTCCCCAGAAAATACAGGACTGTGCTCAGGTCTGATCTGTCAATTTGGGGCATTCTTTCATACATAAAATTAAATGCATATCCTTTTACCTACTTAATTGCACCAATATCTAAACAATATTCATATAGGCAAGCCTTCAGGTAGATGTTATATTCACAAAATGAAGAAGGGAGCTTTGGGTCCTTCTCAAAACTTGCTTCAAAAAAATATTGCAGTGAGAGTAGCCACAGTAAATAAAGAAAGAAATCATTAGCTGAACTCTGTATTTATCACAGCAACCCCCCTCAGAAAAAATATCTGTAAGTTCTTCCCAGTCACCACTCAAAGACTTAATTCACCTAATTCATTTTCCAGTTATTGGAGATTACTGGTTTTTTAACCACACCACTACAACCTCATTAAAGAGGAAAGGAAACAAAATTCTCTATAATAACTAGCTGTGGTATATTCAGGTAATCTAGGATGACATAGGTTATTGATTCCTGTGATTCAAATGACAGCATCAGACAAACTTGACTCAGTCATAATAAGTTCATGCACTCACTTGAGTGCAAAGTATGCACACATAAGGTAGGGCCGGATCTGACCACTTATTCTCTGGTGCCTCCCTTTCTTAGCACCTAGAAAAACGCCTCTCCAAACTGAACCAGTACATAACTCTTGGAAGGGTTATAGCATTTTCTTTTGCACATTATCACAAATAAAACCAGTTTGTTTAAAATTCTCCATTCACCTCCAGAGAAATACCAGGAACCAGCAACACAGAGGAGTACATGAATGATACATGCTTTCTGCTGTGTGGCACCATACAGACATCTTTTTGAGAGAAAAAGTTGCTACAGGACTCCTGAGACTACCAATAAGTTACTCTAATTTCATGTTAAATTATGTTCATCACCACCTTGGTTGTACCCATCTTCGCTTTTCCATTTCAGCCTAGTAGCTCAATTAATTAAATGTCTAACAACTACATTAAAATAAAATCCAGCATAAGCCTTCTCTCTTGAACTTTAACCACTTTAATTCATTGGGTGATTTCAGTTCTATATTCAAGAATATAACAAAAAATCCACCCACTGTTGTTAGACTATCCCAGTGGAATAACGACCATTTTATCAGGTATGCCAGCATTAAAGCATATATAAACTAGCAAATGGTAAAATTCTTCTCAGTCAACATAAGAAACCCTAAAAGGATAGTTCAACAGTACAACGGTGATATCAGCATTTAAATACTGAAAATTTACCCCAGAGAAAAAGGTACAACCAACCATCTGCATCTGTGAATATGCCAACCATCAGTGAACCATGTACCACATCCAACTTGCATTGAAATGCAACTGTCTTCTATTGTGCACTTTTAAAACTGCTTTAATTATTATACAAACAAGTTGAATATTTTATTTTGAAGAACCATATTGCAGCTATCAATATGAAATCTCATGTATGTTACATTATACCACGTGGTGAAAATACAAAATTCCAATTGACTACAATTGCAAATGCCCTTCATGAAAATTGATGCACTGATGCTTTACAGAATAAAGAGACTGCACTTCTAATCAACCACTACTAAACTCTGTGTATGAGTAGGAAAGATGAGAAGGAGGGGGAAGGAAAAAAATGAAGTATGTTTTCACAACCTATGGGATAAATGCTTATATGTTGCCAACAAAGGATCCAGATAATGCAAACATTAAAATTAAAGAGTGGTATTTCAGAAAGCTAATTACCACAGCATTGAACACCTAGCTAGCTAAAGTGCTTTACAGAAACCTATCTAGGGACAGTCTTAAACTCAGTTTTAAATAGACTTCTACCTGAAAGGATAGAGTTTTCTATTAGATGTATCCATATCTCTAGTGATTTCTTTGAATGTATTTGAAAACAGAGTGCAAATATACAGCCTACACATAACATATACATGTATCTTCTAATACCAACTCTTTTTTTTTTTTTTTAATGGAAACCAGTCAAAGAACAGCATTCTGTCTTGTACACTGCAAAAACTTAGCACTAAATTGGCAGATCCAGAATACACAGTGCCACTAAGTCAAGGAACACTGCTAAAAGCCAGCATAACACAACGGGGTGACAGAACCTGTAAACTGTATCTGTAATCAAACTAACCCTATAGCATGCTGCTGAAGTCTGGTTTTAATGGATATTAATTGTTTCCCAGACCCCAAGCCAAGAATAACATTACATTGAGAGAACAGTTTGAGGCAACTCAGTGCAAAGAAATCACAAGGCTGACAGCACAAAAACAATGCAATCATCAAACTTCGTCACCAATCTAACTAAAACAAACAGAAAAAAAAAAAAAGGCACTTTACCTTTTTAAGGAAAAATTTCTGCAATTTCTTGTGAGGCAGCTTTATCATCTTATTTCACCATCCAGGATACAGGT